>DWHP01006454.1:0-11406 GCA_018247895.1 Parnassius honrathi | reverse complement strand
TCGCAGCGCCAGTGAATCGAGCCGATCGGAAAGCACTCGGTCGTCGACGATTCGAGCCGCTCTGCACTGGATGCGGTCAAGTGGAAGGAGCTGGCACCTGGGAGCCTCAGCCCAGAGATTGGAACAGTATTCCATGTGCGGCCGAACCTGCGCTTGTAAAGTTGCATGCGGTGTGCCGGCATGAAATACTGTCTTGTTGCTCAGCAGAGCACGCCAAGATTTTTAGAGGCCAATTTGGCCTTCTCTTCCAAGTGACCACGAAACTTCACGTCACTCGATACGTCGACGCCGAGAATTCCGATACTGGCTGAGGCAACAAGGAGAGTGCCTTGAAATTGAGAAGATACGACAAAGAGGTTCCTTTTAGCGGTTAACGCGCAAACTAGTGTCTTCTGAGGGTTAAACTGGACTAGATTTAGTCGCCCCCAATCCGAGACTTTGTTCAGCAAAGACTCGAATTCAGACACAAATTCGTTCCGGTACTCGGTTGATTATTTCAATAGTTATCATCACGTTGCTTACTCATGTTGGGCTTTATTCATATTGCACGGGCATTATGAATGTTGCCCAATTAATAAATTGGTCCATAATATTTATAGGATAAAAGGTAATTTTGTATTAAATTACTAGTTCTTAGACTGCCAATAAAATAAACATTACCTTTATTACGCTCATATAAAACACAAATTACATTGAAGTAATGATGTTATATTGACTAACACGAGAACGAGGTACCTAAAAAAACGTTCATTTTAAATTTTACGAAAATATACAACCTTCAACCAAGACCATTGTAATTTTCCGGGATGATATTAATTGAGCTATATTGTGGTTCGTCAATCAAACTACTGTTGAGAATATTAATGGTGTTGCCTCGAGAAGGATACGAAATATTTTTACCTTCCTCTGTCTTTTAAAACCAAACAAATTGTTCAATGAAATAAAATAAATAAAATGTTTTTTTCCTTACCCTCACTTCCATTTTGAAAAAAAAATCTCCATAGAAAGAATAAAGAAAAATGTTATAAATTTAATAATAATGTAGGTAATTAATAAGTCCAATATTTTATAAATTTTCAATTACAGACACGTAAGAAGTGATGATTTTAAGAGCTTTTTTTTAATTTTAAATGGATTGGCTGACTAGTTACGTGATCGAATAAAAATACCAGCCAGTATTAACATAAGCACAATTTGTTAGCTGACAGATCGATTTTATATGAATATTATTTTTAATACAATATAGCTTCACTATTATATAATTTTTGGATTTCCAGTAATATTACTGAATAACCTCTGAATACATTTAGACAAAGAAGGCTACAGTTTGCATAACTGTAGAAGTAGAAAACGATAATATCAAAGTCAAAATATTTTATTCAAAATTAGCCATGTCATCGCTCCAACAACTTCCTTCTTTACTGCAAGATACTCTCTGAGCTAGACAGTTTTCTCTCAACTGTTACATTTTAGCCTTACGAAACATAAGTCGCGAATAGTAACAGAAGTAAAAATCATGAAAATCTAAAAGAAAATAATTACGCTGGAGCAATGTTTATTAAATGATCTTTCAAATAATCGTGTAATATGTATTAACCCTTTTTTTCTTTGGCTTGTTTTTAATATGCACCTTAAGTTGATTGCAGCCACTTACTATAAAGTGGACTGATCGATGGTCGGTATTTAGAAATTGTGCGTGGTATTTTACATTTATACGTAGTAGAGCCATGCTGTAGTTATACGAGTAGTATAGTTGAAACACGAATGAGTCGTGTCGACCGGGGAAGGACCACGCTCTCACAGAATACCAGTGTCTAATAGTAGCTTAATGCTACTGTGTCTCGTATGGTGAGCGTAGAGAACCGGAGACCCTTTTTACTGGGAACGAGGCATTCATTCTTAGTCCTCACGGGTGACAACGCTTGTGTTTTCAATCGTAATCGAGAATAGATGTAGACATCTATTGGCCATAGCAACCACTTACCATCAGGTGGACTGTGTACTCGTTTGTAATTCTTTTATAAGGATAGGGCTTCTTATAAAAAAAGACACGAGTCTAGAAAAGTTATTATTATTCATCAGACATCTTTTGGAATATTTTTAATAAAAATATGTTTGTTTCAGGTGTACAGATAGCATACATCGCAATAATAGGAACCCAAATGTTTATGGTTTTACTTAGTATTTTTCTGTTCTACGGTATTTATAAAGTAAGTACAGCTCGCCGTCTTGAGTCATTTTGACTTAAAAAATCAAATAATGTAAATACATAACTAGAAGGGGAATTAATTACAGTTAAATCAAACTTTGGAAATTTTGAACGATGAGAATAATTTTAAGATCGTAATTTCAGTAAAAATAAATTAAATCAGTTTAAAGAACAGCGTGTATAATTTACGGCTTTGTATTTTTGTTGCAGGAAAATGTTGCATTTTTGGTGCCATGGGTAGTCGGAAGTATGACATTCATGGCACTAGAAACAATGGCAATGGTGTACTCAAATATATTAAGAGATCATGTTAACAAGGTAAAAATAAACAATTTCTAAAGATAAATTAATTGAATTTCCCTTGTGAGAGATGGGGAAGTTCCCAACGTGACCTCGAAATAATTTTAATATCTCACACTTTTTTATTTTCTTACTTACTTTTTAACGTGGTAACGTAGTTTTAACGTGGTAGAGCCATGTTACAGTTATATTAATAGTACAGTTGTAGCACGAATGGGTAGGCGCGACCGGGGAAGCATCAAGCTCTCACAGAATACCAGCGTAAAATAGGAGTTTAATGCTCTTGTGTTTCGTACCGTGAGTGTGGAGAGCCGGAGACCATTTTTACTGGATACTAGGCATTCCATCTTAGTCCTCAAGGGTAACAACGCGGTGACCTGTGTGCACGTTTGTCACCCTTATTGTATAAAAAAAACTTGCACCTAAAATTGCGATTAAAAATTTCGGTAGCGTCACGCGGGAATCGAGCTAGATTTAAAAGATTTATAAGAAAAAGAAGCAGTTACATTGGATACAAATAGGTTTAGGAACAGCGGTAAAGTGAGTGTATCTGCACATGCATGTAATATTTCGCGCAGTTGATAGTCTCCGAAAGGCGAACTTGGGGCCAAAACTGGCTAGGTGGACATCAAAAATGTATATTGCTATATTTACACCTACCAAGTCTATTAATAGAAGTGGTAGAAATACGTCGCTGCGTACAATGCCTGTTAGCAAGAACTGGTCAGTTCTACCAAAGAAGGCCTGCGCTCGCAGAGAACACTAGTGATAGCATGAAGCTGCTGTTCGTGCGTGCTTGTTCTTATAACAGGGCGTTTTTTACTGAAAAATTATTTTAGCACCTCCAGCCCCCCTCATTTGCGTAGACTACTGATCCCAGCACACGTCACCACTAATCTCAGCAACACTACTTCTAAAACTACTACCACAGCCATTATATTAGGAAAGACACACTACTGTCGATAATACGACACGTGTTTCGCCTCTACACGGGGCGTCTACAGGCGAAGTAGACGCTGCGGCGGCGTCAAAGATTCCAAAACATTTTGTCACCTCATGGTTGTCTCGTAAGAGCTGACGGACAAAAATGAAACAGAGTTGCAGCATCTTTCTGATAATAGCTCAAAATAATAGAGAGAACTGTTGCCATCCCCACTTTATTCAAGGTTGGCCTATATTAAATGAATGAAGACTTTTTTATACAAGTAAGAATAAAAAACAGCGACGTTAGCGATTTATTATATACAGCTACATATTTACAGGTGTTTCTTGACACTTATACCTCGAGATACAGAAGCATACTGCTGCAATTTTACGTTAGTATTCTGTAAATGCTACGTAAGTCCTTTTTCAGTCTAGCGGTAAGCCGTAAAGGTACATAAAGCAGTTTAACCCGCGCTTGTTAGCACCATTACGATTATTTAAAACCTTTGTTAGTAATGTTATCCATCATATTAATTATACTTAATATGTACGAGAATTTGATAGGCTCACTAGTCATGTGGTATTAAGCGCGACTGTTGATTACATTATGATCCCGATTCGATTCCGGGTTAGCCCAAAATCAGTTACAGGGATTTTCTGTAAAGAAATTATCAGTAGCAACCCGCATTCGTGAAGTTGGCTGTGTTTCACCCACGTGCTTTGTAAAAAACCATGTAAAACCGATGGTCCTGGGCCTGATCTCCCTCCGGCCGTGTAAGATTTTCCGTCGCATCGAATATGAGAGTAAGGGAACAGAGAATGCATCAGCGTGTGCGTAAATACTCGTCCATTATTATTCTATCCTAAGTACAGAGTCAAGACTGGGCGCCATTACCATAATTCGGTCTGGTGGACATTAGTTTGTCAAGATAATAAAATAAAGTTGATGCAGTCGAAATTCTATTCCCGTCCTCCTTTCTTACATCGTACTTTATTGATTTAAGGAGAGCACAGTAGACGCGAGAGCTGTTGATTTAGCTTTTTGGAATATAACTGTCAAGGTAGGTGAATAAGAAGAGTCAATTTTTGAGCAGTATTTATAATGAAACACACTTAGTTGAAAGTTCCACATTGATCTAAGACTTATAGGTCTCATTTTTATATGGTACTTTTAACCAAAAAGTGTCAACTGTGCTCATACTTGCCTAGTATGTCCTAAGAGTTGACTAATGGTTTTTGACTGTAATGAATATATTGAATACCCTAAGTAATCTGACTGTATGCAAATGTTATGTAAGTACCTGTGTTGTCCCTTTTCGCCATTAAACATAATAAGACATGATGCCTCACGTTAAATCCCTTTTGATGAGTGCACCAACGCGCACACAAAAATAGCATTAAAATTGGTCCAGCCACTTAGCAGGCGTTCAGTGACAAACACGCATACACACACACACACACACACACACACACACACACACACACACACAAACACATAAAATAATTATTTTTATAAAGAATATCGATCCACAGCGGCTTAGCAAGGTTGATTTCTGAATCTGGACAAAGCCACCTTATTTAAACACACACAAAATTCATCAATGGTCCAGCCGATTAGGAGAATCTCAGTGACAATACATGTATAAAATAATTATATATTTAAAGATGATATAAAAGATGCGGTCAAAGCCTTTTTTTGTAGAATAAGGGTTACAAGCGAGCACACAGTCCACCCGATGGTAAACTTAGGTAAGTGGATATTGTGGCCCCTAGACATCTACATCTATACTCATCAAAATGCAGATGCGTTGTCACCCCTGATGACTAAGATAGAATGCCTCGTATTCAGTGTAAAGGGGCTCCGGGTCTCTATACTTACCCCACGAAACGCAGCATTATTCCGCTATTTTATGGTATTCTGTGTGAATCTGGTGCCATCCCACTCGAGTCAACCCATTCGTGCTGCAGCCATATAACGACTGCAGATGCAACGTGGCTCTACCACGTAGTAAATAGGCTATATTAATAACAATGTTGGGAAGTGATGCCTACAAATTATTGGTGAATTAGTGCACGCCTTTAAAACCGCCTAAGAAATATTTCAATGATAAAGTCATTTCCAACCGAAATAGAGTTCACTGGGAGAAATATTTAAATTTGGAATGTTATACGTAACGGAACTGAAAAATGTCGAAAAAGACTGCAGATATGATGGCAAGATTTTGACCTGAAACTCGTGTGATAATTTTATGTGTGGTTTGAATATAATAAATAATAAGAATATTATTTAGCGACTTTTTATGGAGATTGATATAACGCAGCGTTGGTGGAGGAACATGCGAATATCAAAGGCGACGGCGTACCAATAACAGCGTAACTAGTGCATCGGATGTCGAATAACAGCGAGACTAGTGCGGGTGGCCATTATAATAATAATAATGTCCTCCAGACCGAATTTCGGCCACGGCGGCCCGCCTCAACGGAGGCTAGCCATCGGCGCAGGACAGGATTATAGTGCCCAAGTGCATGCGCAAGCACAGGTACACGCTCTATTCCCTCACTCTCATAATCGGATAGGACGGTAAATCGATACGACCGGAAAGATATCAGGCGCAGGACTAACAGCTTTACGTACTTTCCGAGGCACGGGGGTGAGACACCGCAAACTTCCTGACTCCGGGCAGCTACTGAGAATTTCTTGACAGAAAAACCCAATAATTGATTTTTTGGCCCAACCCGGGATTTGAACCCAGGACCTCATGATCAGCAGTCGTACTACTACAACCACTAGACCAACGAAGCAGTCAATTTCTTTTAATAGGAGAGGGGGCAAACGAGCATACAGCTCATCTGATGGTAAGTGATTACCACCGTCCATGAACAACTGCATGACCAGGGGAACTGCAGATGCATTGCCGGCCTTTAAAAAAGGAGAAGGCTCCTTTCTTGAAGGTCCCTAAGTCGTATCGGTCCGGAAAAATCTCTGGTGGTAGGCGATTCTACAAGGAAGTTGTGCCAGGAAGAAAACTTCTCTTAAATCGCACAGTGGTGGACCGCCAATCATCCAGATGGTATGAATGACTGGCGCTAACTACCACATATACATTGAACATGCTTCAGTTACCGGTGAGTCTGTTGCCATTAAGATATATTTAAGCGCATTATACTTTAATAGTTATTGTTTTTCTTTCCGGTTAAATAAATTCATCATCATTTTAGTCCTTCACAATTACAACGTAGGCCTCTCCCAAGGAATACTACAAAGCACGGACCTGAACCACCTACATTCATCGACCTCCTGCATATCCTACTAGGTCGTCACTCCATCCAGTAGCTGGCCTATTACACTTCGCTTACCGGTACGAAGTGCCATTCTAGAACATTTCTCTCCCATCGATTGTCGGTCCTTAAAGCTACATGGCTAGCCCAATGCTTCTTCAGCTTACTAATCCGTTTTATTATCTTTGAAATTACAAGATTGAGGATACCTGAGGAGTTTCTTTTGTCGTTTCTTCTCCAGCCATATTAACCTCATTACGAAACGGTGGTAGATTTGAAGAAGGAATATATTTGAAGAAATTTTATTTTCGTACGTCGCAATAACAAATATATTTAATTTAATTCCATTACACTTAATTACTAGGAGTCTTTTTCCACCGACAAGCAACCCCGCGCGTGCAATTTTTTTCTTTTACTATCAGATGGACTGTAAAAGCGAATAGGCATTTGTTTCGCTAAGGCAGTGCGATTTACCATTTAAGGCTGCATCACCATTTACCACCAAGTAGGATTGTGATCAATCACTGGCATATAATAAGTTAAAAAAAACTGTTTGTCTATTTTATATAAAAAAAAATTGTCTAACTCTCAATCTCAAACATATGCTTTAGTGATTCCTGCCAACGGAAGTAAATGAGTACCTCCGTTGGCAGACTTCCGCTCAATCCACACGAATGACACACAACAAGGTAAGGCAACACATGACTCTTGTTTAACAAAATCCTGATTATATCCGAGATAAAGTTGCATGCTGCACCTCCACCAAATACTCAGGCCTCACCTTTTAACTGTCAAAACCGCGGTCCTTAATCAAGGTTCTTGGAAGGTATATCGTCGAGGATCAAGTGATTAATAGTGCATTATTGATATCCAGATAATTTTAAAAATACACAATATAATATATTAATTTTACCGCTTTATGAATAAAGTGTTTTACTTATTTGGCAGCGAAATAATATAACAGGTTAGGTCATGATCAGACAATGTGATAAATAATGAAGTCAATATTAATTACGTAACCTAATTTGATTTGTCATTATAAATAGTGCCCTAATTAAACACTTGGTCCATAACATATTTAAACAATACTTTTTTATCGGATAAGGGTGACAAACGAACACATAGTCCACTTGATGCTAAGTGGTTGCTGCGACCTATAGACATCTACATCTCGATTATGAATCAAAATGCAGATGATTGTCACCCATGTGAGGATTAAGATGTAATAACTCGTTTCCTGTAAAAAGTGTCTCCGGTTCTCTACACTCACCATACAAAACACGGCAGCAGTGTTAAGCTGTCATTTTAAGATGGCATAAACGAGTGTAACTTACGAGTACCCCCGCACCAAGACAAAGTAAACGATCACGAATGCATTCAATGGCTGATATCTAAATAACAGAACTCTAGCATCTCTTCCAAATTCAATATTGTTGGCATCATGCCGCGACTACTTTGTATGATGAAGCTGTAATCAAAAAGTTATTGTACCGCGAAGGATGGTTTAAAAAAGGGCGGGCTGTTAAGAGTTACTAAAACTTGTTTTGTCGCTCCAATTTTATATACAAAAGCTGCAATTGAAATATGTGTAACGAGCTCGTACATATATTAATATGTGATACTGATGTACGAAAATTTTCGTATATATTAACTTGATATTAAATTTCCACAACAAGCGTGCATATTTGTTTTTATTAATCTGTGAACGCAATATTAATTTCACAGAACAAACAAACTCGGGTAAAATAATCTCGCGTTTCATCGTAATAGGTTTTCACGGATTTGTATTTACGCAATGCCGTAGGTACTCAGTATGAATAAATAAACCGTAATAAACAAAAGTATTGGATTTTTATAGCCGTATTAAAATTTTATAGTACCCGAGCAAACCGTGTCGGCGCGACTGCTCGGTTCAATTTTTTTAACACTTAAAAGTTATTAGTTAAAAAAATAACTGATACATAATTTCAATGATTAACTATAATAGTTGTATTTTTATTCAAACACAAGGTTAAACACAAGGTAAACTTAGTGTTTATATAGCTAAGTACCAGTGCTAAGTAAAGTAAGTGTGGCGGTGTAAGAATATCAACTACCCACATCATCCCGTGAGTGTCGTGAGAGGCGGCAGAATCAAAGAGACGGGCAGCAGCGTCATCCAGATACACGACTAAAAAAACCATGGTTGCCAATCCCCATGAGATACGTTTTTTTACGTGGTAGAGCCATGCTGCGGTTATATTAGTAGTATAGTTGCAGCACGAATGGGTCGGCTCGACCGGGGAAGGACCACGCTCTCGCGGAATACCAGCGTCAAATAGTAGCTCAATGCAGCTGTGTTTCGTATGGTGAGTGTAGAGAACCGGAGACCCTATTTACTGGAAACAAGGCATTCCACCTAAGTCCTCACAGATGACAACGCATCTGCATTTTGGTTCGTAATCGAGGATAGATGTAGATGTCTATGGGCCACAGCAACCACTAACCATCAGGTGGACCGTGTGCTCGTTTGTCACCCTTCTTCTATAAAAAAATCTATGGGAGAGATCTATCTTCAACAGAGGATTTTTATAAGATGTAGATAACGGTGACGGATACTTAGTTACGTATGTGTTCGTTTCAACGAATTAAATGAGCTGCTTTTTTTGACATAAACCAATTTATAAAATACGCAAGGGTAATACGGTCACCTTAAGCTTCGCCGCCCTATGAAACCAAGACTAGGAGGAGGACATAGACGCAAAATCTTAAACTATACATAATATATTAAGAAAATAATAGCACACAAGCTTTGGCAATAATTAGGAACACTTTAGAAAGTTTATAGAAAACTAACTACACTGCACAATACTAAAATCGACTTAAAATGTTTACTATAATGTCAACTTTCAAAATGATGTAAAGCAACGCCCTTTTGATCCTTTATTATTTGATTGACCGATGAAGAGCTATCGTATCACATCATCGTCATCTATGCAAACAAGACTGTAGTTTTTGAGTTATAAGAAAGTGACCATATTAACCGCATGACCATATTACCCTCACGTACTATATAAATAAAAATCAATTGCCGTATGTATCAAAGGTCATCACTCATCATCATCACACTTAAGAACGGCTGGTCCAATATTGACAATTTTTTTGTGTGTGAGTGGGTCCTCGGATGCTTTAGATTCACAATTAGACCCGGCAGGTGGATCAGTGGTCGAGATCCAGGAATTAAAATATCGTTCGTTATCTTGTTAAAAATAAAATAACAAACAAAGCAACTTTTTTATAGAATAAGAATGACAAACAAGTATACAGGCCACATGATGGTACATGGATGGCCATCTGCTGGTATTCTGTGAGAGCGTGGTGCTTTCCCGTCGAGTCGACAATATTGATACAAGGTCATAGTTACGATTAACCTCCAACGTCGAGCACTATATTAGGTTACCAATTAATTTGTGTGATGACGATTCTAACACTAAAGATTGTAATAATAGGTATACAACAAGTTGTTAGGTTCGGATCGTGGGCCTACCAACCTCTTCCGTTTCCTCTAGACATAGCTCGGACACGACTCAGTGACCTCAAACCGCACAGCGAGTTGAAATAGCACTTTAGAACAACATGTCACACGTCTGTACCAGGGTCATGGAACCTTCGTAATAAGATATTATTTGTGGTAAAACATAATTTATACAATTTGCCTATATGCGTATTTTTTTTTGGAAGTAAAGTTCCAAAAAATACGCTTAGAACCGCCAGAATCTGACGTCATCAGTTTTGGAATCACATTCCAAAACCATGATGATGTAGATAATACCAAAATTTAAAATATTGAAAATAAAGATTGTATTGTCTACATATTTTAATTAATATAATTGATAAAAAATCAAATTTATTTATTAATATTTATCAAAAATAGCCAATTGCAAGGAAATCAAAAGATGAAAGGACGAAATAAGGGCTTCAAGGAATGGAAATTATTTGTTTGATGAATATGAACCTCTTACGGAAAATTTTCAGGTAAATACAATTCGCGGCATCCATAAAACTGCTCTATTTAGGACGTTTACTTCTCAAAAGGGCGTAAAGCAGAACGACCCACTATATTCGAAAAAACCGATCAAAATGTGGTAAAATAAAAAAATTTACACAACCGACTTAATTATTCAGCATCGTTATGACAGTTCTTCACAAGTCCACAGCTGAACATAGGCCACAAGGAATGCCACAAAGCACGGTCCTAAGCCACCTGGATCCATGGATTTCCTGCATGTCTTATCAGGTCGTCACTCCATCTAGTTGGGCGACACTCCACACTTCGCCTGCCGGTACAAGGCTGCCACTCGAGAACCTTTCTTCCCACCAGTTGTCAGTCAAACGAGCATACGGCTCACCTGATGTTAAGTGAGCCCCCAACCGCAACACCAGGGGAATTGCAGGTTCGTTGCTGTCTCTTTAGAAAGGAGTAAGCTCTTTTCTTGAAGATCCCTGGGTCGTATCGGTCCGGAAAAATCGCCGGTGGTAAACTATTCCACAGAGAGGCCGTACGCGGAAGAAAAATCCTTCTGAAACGTACAGTAGTGGACTGCCAAGCATCCAGATGGTGTGGATGGTATCGGGACGTTTTCCGCGTAGTGCGTTCACGAAATTTGGCGGCTGGGATTAATCCGAACAATTCCTCAGAGCACTCACCATGGTAT
>DWHP01006453.1:0-11407 GCA_018247895.1 Parnassius honrathi | reverse complement strand
TTCTGGAAATTTCGACCTTCAGAACCAACCCCGTGGACGGCCAGAGACCAAAGTGGAAAATGAAGAATTAAAGGCTACTGTGGAAGCGGATCCATCACAAAGCACTACAGAGATAGCTGCAAGCTTCGGAGTAAGTGACAAAACTGTATTAATCCTGTTACGGCCCTCAGTTGCCCTGACAATGGTCGACTGGGTTAGGGCCCATAAGTAACCCAAATCGACGAACAACCTGAGGGTTCGGGCCCTAATGATCTATGGATGTCGGCGGTAAGTAAATGGTAGGTGGGTGTGTAGTGTAAGAAGTGTGTAATGTAACCTGACGTCACTGATGTAATCGGCTAGCAAACCCACATACGTTGCCCTACTCCACAGGTCTAACGTCACTTAGCACAAAAGTATAATCTAAGAGGAACGCGATCTTGTCCCGGGTCACAAAGTTTAGCGTTCCACCCGCCAAGCAAAATTCCGTCGTACGATATCAAAAATGCCACTCGAGCAACTCGTCGACGTAAATCAATAGCAACTGAAGTTAATTAAATCACTCAACTTAAAGAAAACCTCGTTGTCACGTATACGGACAAAAATAAGATAACGCAAAAGAGGTAATCTTAACGCGATCCATCAATTTCAACTGATCCGGTCGTCGCGCACAAAGGAGTGTTCTAGACTGGTTTGTGGGCGCGCCCTACAATGGAATGCGCGCCGGCCTTGATCATCAAACAGGTTTTCACCCAAGATGAGCGTTATGATCGGGCCTAAACAAATCCACTTAAAGCAAATCGGGAAAGTAAAAAAACATGAACGATGGGTACCTCATGAATTGAGAATCGGATTTGCAAACACGCGTCGACTGCTGTGTTACATTGCTCAACCGAAACAAAAATAAAAGAATTTTAAATCAAATTACTACTTGTGATGAAAATTGGATATTGTATGTTAATCAAAAGCATTCTTCGCAATGGCTGAACCCTGGAGACCCAGCCGAATCCTGCCTTAAACGAAAATTGACTCAGAAAAAGTTACATGTGAGTATTTGGTGGACTAGCGCCGGTATCGTTCACTACAGCTTTCCAAAGTCTGGCCAAACGATTACGGCAGATACCCATTGTCAGCAGTTGCAAACCATGAAGGAAGAACTAGCTGCTAAACAACCGAGATTGGTCAATCGCTCTAGGCCACTGCTGCTTCACGGCTACGTAAGACCACACACTGCACCACAAACCTCTCATTGATTAATACTACTTTTACGGATTTTATCGCGTTTAATTTTAATAATTTTTAATTCCTGACGTTTCGGGTGCTTTCCAGCACCCATCTTTATGGGGGATTGAGATGACTGACGTCCCGATGTCATTATTAAACCCGGAGTACCTTCAGCTTTTTTCATTATGTGTTTGTGTAGTGTTCACGTAAATATAAGAAATTATTAAACAACCTCTATGTTAGGTAATCCACAATTGGAATGTCTGCGACAATCACCGTACTCCCGTGACTTTGCTCCAACAGATTTCCTTTTTTTCGGAATTTGGGTAACTTCGTACAAGGAAAAAAATTCAACTCTGATGCGGCAGTCCAAACCGCCTTTAAAGAGGTTATTGATTTTCGTCCCCATCGTTTTTTTTAGTAAAGGATTCAATGAACCTATGACATGGCAAAATTGCATAGATAACAGCGGTGCATACTTTGAATAATTAAATATATTTTACAAAAAAAAATTACTTTATATTCCTCCCGTACAAAACGCCAGTTTCATATGTAAGGACCTATTATTTCTATACCTTTGAATACTGATTCCGATAACGCACTTAACGGGAAACACAGGGTTTTCCGTTTTTTGTTGTATACATTTTACTGATAAATAAAATATACAAATATAACCTACACATACACATATATCTACATACATATTTATATACCTAAATAAATAGTACGCACAAATAACTACGATCACGAACCTACATTTTAGAGCTTATTACAAATTAGTAAAGCTTTCTATTTATCATTGTTTATATGTTAGTAGGCAATGTTACAATTTCTAACTAGATGGCGTAAGTTTTGAATAAAGAGGAGATTTTGTTACCACCATAGGTTATATTAAAATATTCAAAATATAATTTTCCTTCATTGCGTTGCGATCACGATGACGAAAGCGTTGTTTTTATTCTATTTAAAAAATTGCCTACTAATAAACTACATAATATTCATCAATAATGTTCTTTAAGCCAAATTGCGGTCATGGTTCTCAACAAAGATTATCTATTTACGCCGGACTTTGAGATATTGTGTACGAACCTTTCGGTAAAGAATAATAGTCTTCTTTGATACGCACTATTTACGTGCGTATCAAAGAAGACTAAGGGAGTATATTATACTTTAATGACGTAGGACAGGATTACGGTTAACAAGAGTGTGGGCAAGAACAGGTGCACATACTATTACTTCATGTTCATGGACTGACACAAATATAGAGAGACCAGATCCATTACCGACGGTCTTACTTGATATCTGTATAGGCACAATGATGAATAGCCGCTAAAATTCCGAAAATTTCTTAATGGAAAATCAAACTGATTTTACACATACCATTTACTTTAAGGTTAAGGTATTTCCTAGGTTGAGTGTTCTTTCTATACACAATCACCATACGAAACAAGTAGCATTGGACTGCTATTTAGGTTGGTATTATCTGAGAGGGTCTTTACCCATTGGAGCCGACCCATTTGTGCTAGAACCATAATATAGATGTAGCATGGCTCTACCAAGTAAAAAAATGTTATTTTATTTTTCATTATTTTGCAGGTAAAGACATAATATAGATACTTAAATAATTTCATATATTTTGTTAATGTGATTAGGTACTTAATTTTAGGTATTAAGTGGATTACAGTTTCATTTTAAACTTAAAATTTACCGCACACCGTAGTGCACATTGGTGCTTGCTCATTAAGGGCAATCTCATATCTGTTGAATGCAAACAAAATTTTTGCCGTCGTTTGTGGGCCCTTTTATTTTTTAGTTTGTTAGTTTGTTTGATTGACTCACCAACTGAATGTTGTATCCATATTAGTATCTTTCTAGATCTTCGCTACAGTTAAAAGTACAAATAAATCATCATCACTTATCATAACAAACATACGAGTTTCACGCGAACGAAGTTGCGAGCACAGCTGGTTTTTATATGTGGTGTTATATGCAACAATATTTTATATGTGGTAGAGCCATGCTTCAGCTACATTTGGGTGTAGCACGAGGTTTGACTCCACGAGAGGAAAACCACGCTTTCCCAAAATACCAACGTAATACAGAATGCCAGAATAATGCCGTAGCGTTTCCAATGATGAGTGTAGAGAAACTGAGTCCCTTTTTAACTGATAACGAGGATTCCATTTTAGTCCTCAGTTTTCTTAATGCATCTAAATTTTGATCCTTATTTAAGTATAGGCTACAGTATACATTTACCATGAGATGGATGGTGTGCCCACTATCACACTTATTCTTCTAAAGACGTTTGTTTACTAGAAATAGAGAAAACAAGAGTCACTGAGTCTGGCTTAACATTAATTCTGAAGTCATTGAGAAGAAACTTCGTAAATAGTTTGCTAGACATTAATCTAACGGAATATCTCACATCAAAGAAATTCATAACACGTAACGTTAATTTACTCTTCACACACGTTTACTCTTGACCAACTTGATTGAAGCTTTGATGTGGTCAAGGATAAATTTGAGTTAGTTTCCGAAGTACTAAACTTCCAAGACCCGACCTCATGGGAGCGAGTTATATTTTAACATCTAACTTATGTCAGCGAAATGAAGGACAGCGGAATATTTTTTGAATAAAAATTTTCTTATTCAAACGAAAAGGAATCTTATCTTTTTATAAACAATGTGTTTAAGTTGCGTTATAGTGGCTGACATTTTTTACCGTCTGGAAAAAAATATGGTGTTTAACAAGGTGGATGTCCTACTTGTGTATACGTTTAATGTACAAAGTTTAACTACTCGATACCGGTACGTGTTGCTTCGTCATGCGCGAAGCTCAGTTAAATAGCTTTACAAAGACGTGCAAATGGAATGGAATCACGACTGACCCACTTACAGTACGTAGTGTGGATAACTTTATTGAATTTATGCGATGCTTGTTGACATCTCTGGTTAGGAAGCGTAGAGTACATTTGTGTTTTTCTTCTAAAGAATAATGTGACAGAGTACATAGTCCAAGTATTGGTGAGTAAATGACGTTTTTTGTAGATATCTACATCTACCTTCGATTAACACTCAAAATATAGATGCATTGTCATCCCTGGGAACTAATATGGTACGCCTCGTACCAGTAAAAAGGTCGTCAGTTCTCTACGATTGTAGTAAATAGGATTGTCTTTCTTAAAATTTAGACATAGAATTTGTCACATTCACCTTATTCATCATAAAATCAGAATTCTTGCACTAGTTCTATTGTGTTTAGTAGGTTTTAACTCTTTTATTTTATTCAATATGATATCGTTGTGGATATAATTCTTCTGTGCGTGTGGTTTTCACTAACGAACTATTCCTTAACGGCTGGCCAGATTTTAATGAAATTTTTGGTGTGTGTTTAATTGTGTCCCAGAATGGTTTTGATTTATAATTGGAAACGGTAGCTATCCAGGCAAAGCCGTAATGAATCGTTAGTATGTGAAAAAATGAACCAAAATTTTAAATAAAATGCGTGCAGTTTTATATTAAACAGTTAATATTCAGTTTCAAGGGTGTCACTTCACGAGTTCACTTCTGTGTAATCAACGCGCCGTCCTGATTCCAGTTCCGTAAAAAAACGACATATAACGAACATGCACTCCCTGTCTAAATTACACGTCAAATTTAAACGCCAAATGAAGACATTAAAGAAGTAGTTTTATTAATAGTGGTCATTTCTATCCGATGTTTATTTCATCTCTGAATTCGTCCAAATTGTTCAACACGTCATGTCCGTATAATACTATTTCAGGGGCTTAGCGCTAACCGTAAATTTTGATAGTACACGAGGAACCAGGTATCCTGAATTTTTAACAAATAAGATGACAGTACAAATGCCATTGTATTGTGGTACATAAAAATATAGACTCATTAGGATTCACACCTGAATCCTGGAGGCAGTTTACAAATATAAATTTTACAAGTACAAACATTTAGAAATTATTTGTAGGCCATGCATATACTTGGTCCGTGCTAGATTCAAAGTAATGGCCTTTAGCGCCGCAACTCAATACCAAACCAATGTACCTTGGAGACGTCGAAATAAATAGAGTAAAGAGAGTGTAGAGAACAGATGACTCTATTAAAATAAATACCATATTACATTTCAGCTGTGCACTATCAAAATAGCCGCCTCCATAGATTGCCACAAAAAACCTGATGAAGGGCTCAAGAACCAAACGCTCGCTGAATGTTTCATAGCAAGCAAACAACCCGGGTTTGATCTCCCACAGCCAATTTACCACATAGTGGCTGATACAAAAGATATCAATAAGAAAACACAAAACGCATCACACTAACCAATCGAGAAACAACTTTGATTTTTTGATTTTTTAAAACTCAAATTACAGAATTCTAAAAATCCGTTGATTTTACGTGGCTCTTGCTGTCCATGAACATAATATGCAGCCAATTCCAAATAAATAAGGCTGCGGATATTATATTGTCACTTCTGAAAACCAAGATTAAATTCTTAACAACCTGTTTTTACACCCTACACTTTTCAGACCGGAGTATAGCAATGCAAGCAATGATATATGGTGGCAGGAATGAGTAAGTAGGTGACACGTACCCACATGCATTGCTAGGCAAAAAGGAGTCTAACTTTCTCAATAATTGTATCAGATATTGTGTATCAGATATTTTATGTTAATATTACGTTGTCTTTAAATCCGAAAATTCTACAACGAAAACAATAAAGAAATTTTATAAATACTATCAAAGTATCGGCTGGAGTGTTACGAAGAGAAGCTTTTGCATATTATTCTTATGTCAAGTTCTCTAACTAAGAGTTATTACAGTTTTAAACACTGTTTATTTTACCATTTTTCAGTATTTAACGTTGAGTGATGACGTAAAAATATCCACTACCAAATATCATCTCATGGGCATTGTAAGAGGTTACGGAGGGAAAATAAACAGAAGGGCCTCTACCTGACAACAACTTCAAAAAATAAAAGTATTTCAGTTGCCAACTCATCTGCTTAAGGTAGTAACTACGGCAAATGTCACACCTGAGGCAATATAAGGGCTTTATTCAATAGTGAATATTTTGATGACCAATGAATGCATTAAAACTGTAATTTCATCATCATTACAGCTTTTCAGAAGCCCACTGCTGATCATAGGCCTCCTTATAGGAACGCCACTGTATTTTACTATGCTTTAAATAAGAGATAAGGTAGGACAAAGACCCGAGCTCTAAAAGCAGAACAGTCCTCACCCATGCCTCCTCTTATTAGGCCAGGAAAGTTCGATTACGCCTTTGATGATTCTGAAAAGGCCGAATAACGAAATGTCGAAATTTATTATATGTTATAGGGTCACGTTTTTCACTATAATTAGCTGTCGAATATAACTGGGAAGCTTCAAGTGTCGATTGCTTGACACACGAACCTTACGAGAGCATTCTTCGACTGCGTAGATGAGGTAGGCCGATAGGGTACTAATCGCCTTATTGGTTTCCTCTGGCGAGTGTATTTTGTCGGGAATCGTGTCTAAGTGCTGGGAGATCGACTCGAGTTTGACCTCAATCTCACGCCAGTTCACTATAGTTTTTTTGAAGAACCCCACCTTTGGTACAGCCCACGTACCAACTGCATGAGGACTGGTTTATTGATCGAATTTAGTTCTAAGATCGTTTCGATGGAAGTTATTGTCAAACGGACATCCTTGAATACCGCTGCATCAAGGATATCCGGTCGATATCCGGTGGTGAATGGGTATTGGTTAGGGGCCTCAGGCTCGATAACATTTAATGAAGTTTTTAGTCGCTCCGTGAGTTTGAACAATGCATTGCCATAGCATAGCATTGATTTTAAGCGAGTTCCAAGGTGGATGTTTGCTGATTAAGTATTCAGTTTTTATGACACTAGGACCAAGATTGAGTAGTTCTAAAATATCTGATTCTATTATACGCTTTAACGGCGATTGATACGACGAAACGATGGTAACTGGGGAATGGCTAGAAAGAGCTAAATTACATAAAGAAACTTCTATGTTGTTTAATAGGGGAGCCTAAATTGGTACGCAGTGTGAGGACCTTTTATAGTAGATCAAAGTACCCCACTGCTGGTTAACCTATATAGTTTGCAGTCTTGGGAATGGCTAGGCTTCAAGAGAGTTTCTTGTAGTAACATAACCTTTACGTCTTGTTTTTGCAGGAAGGGCGCGATCTCGTCTTTTTGATCTCTTGAGGCCGTGTGCGTTAAGGAACGCAACAGTCAGAGAGAACGATTTTTTCTATCTAACGGTTGTGTTGCCATTATGGTGTTTTAGGTAAGGTGATTAGGTGCACTGAAAGGATAAGATCACGTCGATAAGTCACATGTGCTCAACCGTATCGTCGTGCTTGCCCTGGGGGGTTGTGGTCTCGCAGTAGTTGCAAGCCAAAGTAGATAATTAGGCAGTAGATATCTAATGCTGCAGATAAAGAAGCAGATTGGAGAGATGAGAAGAAGGAAGAAGAATTTTGCGGGACGGGCTTTGGTACTGGGGCCTGGGGAGGTGGCATTGGCCGTGAGGCGTCCAGTGCTGGCGGTTTCACCCAAGTGGTGGGTTTCAATGTGGGAGGCGTGGGAAGGCTTGCACCTTTATCGGAAATTCCGGTGGCGCGGGGGGCTTGGCGTTAGCCTAAGACGCGGATTTGGGCAATGAGTATAGTTCAGTTTAAGGAGCAGGCTGTCAAGAGCGAGACACGCTGGTTTGGCCCACACGTCCGTGATGGATTTTACCTTCGCACCGTTTTCTTCGCGGTGCTTTGGAACCGCTATAGTGCGCTGGGTGTCCCTCTACGTAGCAATTAACATAGCTCGGAAGCTCTGCCGTCTTGGGCGTGGGCGTGTGAGTGTTAAGTTGGAATTGGTGGCACTGGCCCCTATTTCGGGGGGATCCAACTGCAATCCTCGTTATGTTTCAAATGCGCCAAATTTTAAATAACTCCTTGTCTTCCGGAGACAGGTCCAGAATGACAAGGCCACAAGTCTAAAAACCGTTTTTTATCGGTCTGATGGTGTATTCATATGTATGTATACATATTTATTTTAGTGTATTTATTCGTTCGAGTCGGTTTACGATACTGCGTCCCCCGCGCCTTCCACGATGTCCACCTGCAGTCCCTCTCCGGTCTTTTCGGGTGTGCCGACTCAGGCTCCGACATGGAGAGCGAAACGCGTGCCCCGACCAAGCTCGAGGATGTAGGCATCACCCCTGTTTAGTGCAAAATGCGCAAATGCGCATTCCCCAAAAATGCAGTCAGGGTCAACTTAGGCCCCTCATCCTCCACCGCCACTCCGGCTAAAAAACTAGCCCCCGCAGCGCGCGCTCAAACTCCTCAGCTTACAGTTAAGCTCGCAGTGAAGGGGTCCTTTGCTGAATGTAGGGAAAAGTCACTGCCACCCATTATCACTTAGGATAATACCAAATGGAATAATCTTTCCAATTGGCTGTCTTCAAAAAAATCTGCTACCTAAAGATGCAAAACGTCGGTCAGGCATTCGCATGTTCGTCGACTCGACGCAGGAGTTCCACAGCGTGACTAACCAACTGTGCGCCAATGTAATCAGTTTTCACACCTATGTCCTCCCGGAGGAGCGTAACCTTCGTGTTATCCGCGGACTCTTCAGAGAGCACGAAACCATGAAATACATTATACACATATACATACTATATGTATATGCGGTTATGGTTAAAGAAGTAGAAGAATTTCAGTTACTTAAGAAACCAAGGCTCATATTTTGTTAGTATTGCTAATATATAAACTTATAACTATGTTAGTAGGCATAAGATTATTTGTGAAGTATAAAAAATACATTAATATTTACATATGCCATTTTCTCACCAATCCACCCGATATGGCACTACAATGGCACATGTATAAGCAGTCCAGTCTGCTCGCAATCACCTTTAGGATACTATTGTTGCTCCACCCCACCCTGCGCACCAGAGACGCGCACCTCTTGCGTATAGTCGTCCGTCAACGTAGAAGCAGTCCACTCGTGCTTCCGCGAACATCCCTGATGCACGACAAAGGCGAGGCAGTCCCGGCAGTACCCTAAATGTGTTGTTGTATTAAACTCGGAGGGCGTTTTAAGCCTTTTAAGTATGTCTAGCCCACAGGCTGCACGTGTAAAATGACGAGCGGAAAGCTCTAAATAGGGCTATTTTAACTTCCCTTGAACAGCGTGCAAACTTGCGGCCTGTCATGTTCGCTCTTACTGACAACGCCCTTCGTTCCCTCTCAATGTTACCATCATTTATTTTTTAACGTTCTTTGATAAATGTTATGTTAATTGAAGTAGGTGGTACTATGTCAAGCCGCTTACTCCCGGTCTCAAAGACCCATGAGTGATGGCATAAGCTTCACAAATCTTCGCCGATCTTCGTAGGCCGCAAACAGATGCACTCAACAACACCATATCATCTACGTAACCGATGTTGTTGACGCAGACATCGTCTATGTGACAGCCGACTCTGATGCTGTTGAGTTTACCTAGCAGCTCATTCACATACAAATCGAAGAGCGTGGGCGAACTTAAGCCCCCCTGTCTCACCCCGCATTCCGAACCGTATCACTTAGATAGGGCGCCTCTCCATTTCACATTATTGACCTGATTCCCGTACCAATACTTGAAAATTAGAGGTAGTTGGATCTTTTCCAGTTTATCCCAAAGTAAGTAGTAGGACACTAGGTCAAAAGCCTTTGAGAGGTCTAAGAAACAAGCGGAGACTGGCGTTTTGCGTGCCGTGTAGTAAGTGACAGTGTGCTTAAGATACAACACTTTCTGTAGACAATTTCGGTCTAAATCCAAATTGACTGTCGTATGGTTTTAGACGTATTTATTTATTTGCGAAATAAACTATCAAATACTTTTGAAATGACAGTGCTAACGATGTAGGTATATAGTTGTTTTTATCCGCGAGATTTATCCCTCACTTTAGGCACTATACCCGTAAGTATCATGTCAGCGGGTAATTCCCCATGTCCTAGGCAGAGATTGAATAATAAATATAGTACGCTAGGTAGGTGCGGGCCAGCAAACTTAAGATGTTTGATACTGAGCCCATCATGGCCGGGGGATTTCCCTCTGGAAATAGATTTAACTACCTGGTCTATTTTAAAAAGGTTAAAGGTTATCTGTTTGTTTGTTTGTGCGTTTCCCATTCTCATCTCAAAAACGGATTCGGTAAAGTGTGTGTGTCTCATCGGCGATGTTTCTTAGATAGGTGTTATGATTTTAAATCAATAAGGGGCGCTGCACTAAACATTAGTTATGCAAACGAATGTTCACCATTTATCTGTGAAACTGTTCTATTTATTTAGATGTCATAATGTTATCACGTAAGGGCTCACTGCAATAAACATTTTTTAAGCAAACGAATTTTCACATTTATCTCCAAAACGGTTATACCGATTTAGATACAATTTTCGGTACTCTAAATCTGACTAATCTGACTCACCAAAGATGACTGACAAGTTATTTTTTATACACTCCAACGGTATGTGTATTAAATGAAAAGGTTTACTGGGAAGAATATGAAAAATAAAATGACATCACTCTAAATCTGGTGGACTAGTTTTTTCGCACCCCCATCATATGCTGGATCGTACAGGGTATGCACAGTGTATGTGACTTCTTTGCGATTGTTACATCTCCATGATATATCAAATATAAGGATATCAAATTTACAGGTTCGCTGAAGGAAATACGAATAAAATGACGTCTGCGTTTAGCTCTTCGAGGAGATGGTGTACTACTGCCCGGTTAAATGGTAAGGCTTAACGTCTTACCATTTCACCGGGCGGTAGTACAAGCCAAGCAAATTCTAGCGGTAGTGAAATTAACAAGATGGACGCCATATCAATTTGAAGGAGTTATAGCTCGGCAAATGTTATGGATAGTTTGGTTGTGCCCGAATAAATGTTGTAGAGACCGACAAGTGTCAACTTCTAGTAATAATACATTCACGATGTCGAATCTAAGGTGGCGATTAAAAACCAACAATGATGCATTAAATGAAATGAACAGACTTAGACACACGTTCAGTGATAACTAAAATATAGAAAATAATTCAATAGTAAAAAAAAAACATTTTTTAAAATAAGCTTTTATTTAAATGCTTTAAAAAAAAATTAATATTTTATAAATTAAATCAACCCAATCAATTAATTATA
>DWHP01006452.1:0-11407 GCA_018247895.1 Parnassius honrathi | reverse complement strand
AATCCGTAAAAACTAGTATTATTTCAATGTGTAGTGTTCGCGTAAATATAAGAAATCATTAGTAAAGAAGTAATTTTTTTATTATTTTTTTATTTCACCAAGTTTATTATTAAGAACTGTTATATAAAAACGAAATTATACTACTATAATATGAAATTACAATATTATAGTTATGAATGTATGTGAAAATGTGAGCTAGATCGAAAATAATAGTATTTTTTGATAACTGTACATGACACGTGAAAGTGTGAGATAGGGGTGTAGTAAAGAGTGCAAACGATCGGGTCGCAGTGTCAGACGGTGCCGCTTACTAAGAACATTGCCGATCCAACATATTTCATACGGGAATATGCGTGGGATCTGTTACATAAAGGAACGATTAAAAATGATTGTGTTTGGATTTAGTTTTGGTTTATCTTTTCTTTCGTCGTGTTTATATTGATATATAAAAGAATATTAATTTTAATTGAGACAGTAATTTCTGAGAGGGTGGAAATATTCTCTGAGCTACGAGATCAGATGTGTGCCCAGCATTACCACATGTAAAGACTGTAATTTTTATTATACATTTATTTAATGTCGTTACTGATGGGAAGTCTGTGAACACGTACAGGATCACCCAATTACTGCATCAGATTTGATAGGTGGACTATCCACTGTAAAGGACACCGGTTTCTTTCAAGGATGATTCGCGAGGCAATTGAAATAAAATAAAAAGCTTAATTACGATAGAGAAAATGCCGGAGTGCTCTGAGTACTACTATCTGTCTGAGATCCTATAATTAATCTTCTCAAACTTCTGTCAGTAATCCGAGTGCCACGCATTGCAAAAAAAAATTCAGCTGTAGACGTTTTACGAGATTGGGAGGATGCAAACTAAGAAGAATAACCAAGACAGAGTTACGGATTCTATTTACTTATAAAAAATTCGTAAGAAGCTTACAGGATTCTGAGAATACCAATTTCGTTGACTTTTGTATTAATAAATATCTATTGCTAACGATGGATATGAATTACGTATAAGCTAAAGTTAAAGTTACAGCCTATATACATCCTACTGCTGGGCACAGGCCTTCTGTCATTTCTGAAAATATTTTAGGCTTTAGCCTCTGAAATTTCCGCCGCGCTGCAACAATGCGCGTGGTGAACTTCACATGCAGGTTTTCTCGTGATGTTTTCCTTCACCGCCGAGCACGTGGTAAATCAGCACTTAAAATTGCAATTAACTATTTCATCGGTGCCTGCGAAGATAAAACCTGGGTGGCTCGCGTACTGTGAAATATACTGAGCTACCACGGCTCTTATCATACTTTTACTACAATTGTTAATCCTTTTTTTTTCATGAGTTTTGACCCTCATCTATAACAAGCAAAAAAGAACATAAATAATAACATTCATAAAACGTTCATCTCCTAAATAACACCATTACTACATTAGGTGAATAGCTTTGGTTTAGGTTTACAATTTTAAAGAATCTGTATAACCAGCTTGAATATTCATTTTCAAAAAAAAAAGAAAAACTATAGTTCTAGTAGCGAGCAAACAAAATTTACCTTGCCCTACCGACTGTATCAAAATGATAAAAATGTAGAGATCCAATAACCATTCATCCATCAAGTGTCAAGATATAATCTCGGAACGGTGCGGTGCTCAGCTACTTGCTTAGCCCTCAGACTCGGGGCGCTGCGAATATAAAAATACCTCGAAGATTTACAGGTTTTGTGGAGAGGTATCTTGCGTAGATTTCGACTGCATTTTGACTGCCACTTACCGATAAAAAAAGAAACTCAATGGAAGCGCAATAACATTTTAAGTTATACTTATTATAATTCAAAGGAAATATTCTCGTAATTAATTACTAACTTTGTATTAAAAGAAGTGTTTAGTGGCGGTCTTAAAATATCCACTACCTCATCGTCCCGTCGGTGACGTAAGAGGCGTCAAAGAGAAACAAATCAGGAGATGGCAACAGCAGCTTATAATGATCAGAGGTTATTAAGAAGCAGCTGATAAAATAAAACTGCTATTGTCAACCCATTTGCGAAGCGTAGCAACTATGCCCGATATCACCAAATATACGTGGGAGGCCAATGTTCAGCTGTGGACCTTAATAGATTGTAAGGTAACAGTAATGGTGTAACTGATCGAATTTAAAAACAATTTTGTAAAATTTTAGATACGACAAAACCGGACGACACGACTGAAAAGAAATCGTGCGAAACGACTTTACGTGCTCTCCGAAATCAAGAGGTGAAACACCGCCAACTTTTGACTCCGGATACCAGGCATTGCACTGTTACTATCGTGCGCCATGTACCACCAGTCGTACACTGACTTATACCCGGAATTCGAACCCTGAACGATGAATTGAAAACTAACTGACCCGGTGACGTTGTTGAGTCTCTGCTGGTAGGTAGTCCGATTAGTTTCGCATTCAACCGGTACTTTTCATGTAAATATAAACGGTTCAGATTTAAAAAACAATGTTGTACAATTTTTAGATACGGCACAATAGGACGACATGACTGGAGAGAAATCAGGTGCAGGACCAACGATTTTACTTGCTTCTCGAAATACAGAGGTGAAACAACGCCAACTTTTGACTCCGGATACCAGGTATTGCACTGTTACGGTTACTATCTTGTGCTGTATCATCATACAGCACTAGTCATGCACTAACCTATAAAAGTAAAATGTATTCATACTCAAACACAGTGCCACCATCAGGTCTTCATTTTGTGGTTTTCAATGGAATTTAACCTACATATACTTACGTATAATAATAATGTCCTCCAGACGGAATTTCGGCCACGGCGGCCTGCCGCAACGGAGATTAGCCATCGGCGCAGGACAGGATTATAGTGCCCAAGTGTATGCACAAGCACAGGTGCACTCACTATTCCCTCACTCTCATAATCCGATGGGACGGTAAACCGACACGACCGGAAAGAGATCAAGTGCAGGGCCAACGGCTTTACGTGCTTTCCAAGGCACGGGGGTGAGACACCGCCAACTTCCTGACCTCGGGCAACTACTGAGAGTTTCTTGACGGAAAAACTCAATAATTAATTTTTTGGCCCGACCCAGGATTCGAACCCAGTACCTTATGATCAGCAGTCACACTACTACAACCTCTACACCAACGAGGCAGTCAACTTACGTATATAGAACTTGTTAATACATTGACAACAACGCCACGTATTGTATACTTTATGTATAAACCATTGTCTTGATAAACAATTTATTGTGTGTATATATGTAAAAATTAGTTCACATAAAACTGTTAGCATCTTCTTCATCCGATTATGTCAATAAAATAATTTATAACGATTGCATAGAACATATAAAACGTTAATACAAATATAACAAAAAAAAATCTTTGCTAAAAGTTATACTTCAAATTTGTATTTAAAATTTGTAGAAAGTTACTGTGTGTCGTTATCAAAGGTTTCCGCGGAAAAGTTACAATATCTTAAGATATCACTTTGAATAAGCGTGGGAGAGCAAGAAATCTGTTTGTATCTGGCGTTCCAGGCCAGCGAGCGATTTAAATCTCTTAAGCTCAGTGCGAGCGGTCGCCGGCGCCACTCCAGAACTCACAAATCTTTCATTATCTCGCCGGAGAGCAAGAGGGTCGTCCTTCATACGGAGCGTTTTTTGTAAGTTGGGGTGGACGGGAAACTACTCCAGAAAAGGTCAACCCTCTTAAATTTCTCATAATACGTAAAGGTATTCTGAAATGCGGATTGCTATTTATTTGTTTGTATTTGAAGATGTCGATACGATGTACAAAAACTGGGATTAACCCCGATCGGGGAGTTTCTTTTATTCTATAAATATGTAATTACGTGCACCCAATTTTTTTAACATTGGTCGTCACATGCTTTTAGGTAATCTCTAGGTTATGACAATTTATGAAACAATGTATAAAAACCATAAAGTAAGGGTGACAAACGAGTCACAATCCATTTAATGGTTAAGTTAATGGTGTGACCAAAATATATTTACATCCATTGTTAGTTATTAGAAAAACATAGTTAAAAATTAGTAAATTATTAAAATAACACGTTTAATTCTTTTAAGCAAAAACATCTTTACAATGAAACCAAATAATTTTCGATCCCTTCAAGGCATTGCCAATTTCATTTAAACAGTGCGGTTTTATACTCGCACGTGCACACACTCGTCGTATATACACCGGAACAGTTGTACAGGTAGAACCGGTATTCATAAGCAAATACAAGGCGAGGGACCCCGTAATTTTTGGTTTGCATTTTTCCATCGCGACCGCGAACTCGATTTCCACTCCCAAGGGCGGGCGGACGCTCGGCCTCAAAAATATTAATGAAAATTTTTACATAAATTTATTCGACGGAGGGGCCTATGCGTCGCTGTGAGATGGGGCCGAGCTCTTGTTTTTTATTTATTAATTTAATGGTATTTTCGGTCTAATTACCTACCTGCCTGAGATATAATTCATTGACTTTTATTATAACGAGTATTTTGAAGCAGGCATATGTGGAAATGTTTATGAATTTTACGATTTGCAATATTTTAAGGAAATTCTATGGTCTTATTATGTACAATAGATTAATTTCCATTTACAAGTGACGTTATAAGAATACCGTGAAACGGTAGTGTTACAGAATCCACTTAACTAAGTCATCTACTTAGGCGCTGTAAGAGGTAGCAAAGGGAAACTGATATAGAAGACGCATCATCTCCAGCAGCATCTCCCCGTTAAGAACTTAATAAAAAAACTGCGGTTGTCAACACGCTTGCCAAGCATGGCAACAGTGGCAAATATCTCCAATAAGGCAATCAATAGAGGAGTCCTATATTCAGCAGTAGATTGATATTTATATATTGGTAGTGATTGAAAGGCTGTAGTGGAAAGGATGGATGTAATTTGATATTTTTTTAAAGTATAAAGATAACAAACGAGCACATCGTCCACTTGATGGTAAGTGGTTGCTGTGGCCCATAGACATCTACATTTTTCCTCGATTAAGAATCAAAACGCAGACGCGTCACTCCTGAGGACTAAGATAGAGTGCCTCATTGCCAGTAAAAATGGTTTTCGGATCTCTACACTCACCATACGAAACATAGCAGTAATAAGCTGTTATTTTACGCTGGTATTCAGTGAGAGCGTGGTCCTTCCCCGGTCGAGCCGACGCATCGTACTACAACCGTAATATAGCTGCAGCGTGGCTCTACCGCGTATATATAATTATTTGATACAATTTTAAAGGTATGAAATGAATAAGCTATGAACTGTTAATAAACAAAATAGTCACAAACAAAAAAAATGAACAAATGTATGCAAAACCGCCCTCATGAAAAAAATGTTGTTAAAATGGCCTTTAAATTATATAATAAAATACCCGATCACACAAAAAGTTATAATGTGCAAAAATTTAAATAAACTTTGAATAATTTTCTAATAGATAAATTTGATTATAATTTCAATGAATTTTCATTTACTAATGTTCAAATATGTAATTGAATAATTTTGTTTTACTAAGTTTAGTAGTTATTTGATTTGTTTCGTTTATATTAAATTTTATGTAAGGGTAGATATTTTCAGGTTGTAAATCATTTCACGGAGGTACTACTATTAAATTATAACATTGTCAGCCTTGTTACAGGTGAAAATGAATAAATACATTGAATTGAATTGAAGGCGGTTGACAACCCATTTGCCATGCGTGGTAACTATGGCAGGTGACCCTGGTATGGGCCGATCTATGTCTGAATTCAATAGTGGACTTTAATAGACTGTGATGGTAACGGTAACGTTAAGTAAATAATTATCACAATGAATGTAGTACAATAATGAGTTTCCGCAAAGTAGTGTTACTATACTATTACGGGATAACAAACTAATATGGCTTCATCTCACTCACTTGGTGGTGTGACTACTTTTTTACCTATGTAAGAGGGCGGCTCTTATATATTTCTGCTGACAAGTAGTAGTGCGTACTATAGGAAATCCACACCCTCTTTTGCAACAATTACTATGCCTTAGAATCGTTTACTCAAGAAAGAAGCACCATTTGTTGGAACTTCAGAGTGTCAGAACGCATTTAATTTTCTAAAAACTTCATTAATAACACCCCCAAAACTTCGATACCACAATTTTTCTGAATCAAATCAATTCGTGTTGCAAACAGATGCGTCTGATGTAACTGTAGGTACAGTTTTGTGCAATAAAACTATGAAACCAATCGCATACCATTTTAATTTGTAGGACATTAAATAAAGCAGAAAAAAATACCCAATTATCCAGAAAGGGTAGTAAAATATTTCAGAGCACACTATGTTACGGTCTGAAGGGTAAAAAGATCCAGTGTAGTTACAGGCAGCGACACATTCCATCTTAGTCCCCAAAGTGACAATGCATCTGTACGTTTCTTTGTTCGAAGTGCATTAAAAAGGCAAGATATAAGTGCCGTCATGTAAATACGAGTATGGAACCATGTCCATGGGATGCAATGGCCATTTTCCATCAGGGGGAGTGACAAACACATTGTAAGTTTATTCGTTACTCCAGTTTATTTAAAAATATTTTAAAATATACAACGGTAGAGTCCCATGTTCAGTTGTAGCCGGTGAAGAAAACGAATGCCAGATTCTATTAATTGTGATACAATTTTTCGTTAATTAAAAATATGTTTATTTGGAAAGACCCTTTCTTTAGGCTGTAATTTCGTTATTTCACGTCTGATTTATTAAAAATGTTTACATAAATATATTTATATTCTTACGTTATAGAGCCGAATTATAGGACCACGCTAAAATAGCAGCTTATTAATTGAGGGTAAATGCGAACGTCTATGGGTCACAGCATCCATTTACCATCAGGTGGACTGTGTGCTCGTTTGTCATCCTTATTCTATGTAAAAAACATTTTTTTCTAATTTTGAACTTGTATTAAGTTTTAAAACTATTTTGCAACAAACCAATGTTATATTTCTAAGTTGCCGCACTGTTGCTATCAAGCGTACCACAGAAATAACTCTCTAAATATATGAAAGTTTTAGATTCCTCAACTTCTACAGAGCCACGTATAGATTTCTCGCCCCCAGTTTATTGGATCTCCTATAAAAAGCAAAGCATTCTTGGTTTAACCCTTCACCGACGGCTTCAAAAGAACAAACGCAATATATCGGGGCCCGGCTTAATTTGCCCGCTACCTAACTTTAATGCGAGTAGCCCGAGCGAATGCTCCAAATTACTCCGCGATATTTTTAACGCTTGGAATGCGAACGTTTTAGGTTACGCGAACAATATTAGTAGATTCTGTTGAGTTAGAAGTCGATTAAGAATATGTTTCCTAAAATTACTGTTAGAAATTTGACTAACTTTAAAAGAAACAGTAATTTAATTTTTATTAAATAGTAAATCAATTTAAAATCATTATAACCAATTTCTATTAAAACATCGATGTACGTTTTTCAAATATTTGTAGAATATAATATCAAAGTGACAAACGAGCTAAGTTGATCTGACCCTTGAACAAAAGCTTCAAATAAAGATGGCCTGCTCTGTTGTGACAGTTTCATTTAGATTTGTTTTAACTATCAAACTACCAAACTTCGTAAAGATTTTGCAACAACTTTCTTAAGTTTTTTGTTTTGCATTCGTCAGCTAACAAACATGTATCTCGATATTTTCTTCAAGCCAAACAGAGGGAGAGATTCTTAATTTTCGAGTCCCTAAATTTTTTCTTCGAATGATTTTCCTATCTTAGGGGACATTGGCTTCTTGCCGTGTTTACAGAGAGCTCTCGACGAGTCCCACTTTGTTGTTTAATGAAATTATCGGTTTACCGAGTAAATGAACAAAGCCAGATTTCACCGTTACGACTGCTCGGTCAAAAAAGGAAGGGAGAAGCTTGTTTTTGTTTTCCTCGGAGGTGGTCCGAATGGGATCCTTTGTGGTATGCCTTGGCTGTGCACCGTACTTAATCAATTATGATCGATTCGTTAATTCGAGATGCAAAGGGGATTAATGAAAATTCTTGTGGTATATTGTGAAGAATTGTTTGTCGGCTACGAGTAATTGAGTCGGGTTTTAAAGGGCTTGTGTAATTTTTGTTAGTATAAAAATTAATAGGGTTTGTAAATTTTTTTGTAGTTTAGTTATTTGATATTTTTTATATTTAATACATATAATAATTTATATTTTTAAACATTTTTTATCCGTACTGATTGTTTAACTTTATTTTTATAATTTCATACAATTCGCGTAAATTGTCCTTAATTATCTTCACCATCATCCTTATTAATATAAAAGTCCATCACAAATCAACTGCTGAATATGTGATGATTCACATCACATATTAGTGTTGGAATGCCACAAACAACAGCCATGAGCGAACTACATCTACCGACTTCCTACATCTCTTACCAACTCACTCCTTCCAATGGGAGAGGCCGCCGTACACCGTACGCTTACCATTTAATTATCTTATTCCTCTAAAAAATATATTTCATACTTTACTATTAAACCAGTGTATTAGTAGAATACCGAACTTTTCCTTGTGTACTTTACAGAAGAAAAGTATACGAGATCAAAAGATTTTCTAGAAATGGCTACACAGACAACTAAAAGGCTCAATTAGAGACGGCCATGAAAAGAATATGTCGACTTACCCTCGGTTAAGGCAACAGTCATTCCGCTTAATTATATAAAGTGCTTAAGTAAATGATAGCTAATTTAGCCGTGCTCGCCGTCCCGTAAACAAGAGGTGTGACTTTTCACCATTGTCGACGATCTGTCACTTCCACTTCCGTCGGCGACCTTTTTTCTTCTTTCTTTTATTGTTGCTTTTACAGTGAAAAGAATACTTTTTCTGTTTTTGAAGTCTGCGTTTGTCACCTCTGAAGTATTTTTTGCGTTTGCTGATTTAATACTGCTGTCAAAATTAGGCTTTTCCTTCCGCTGGAGTGACTGATTTGAATAATTTTTAGGTAAATAGATTATGTATTTGCTGAATTGCAAGTTTTGGGGTTATTTTTAACATCGAGTAACATTTCGTGAAACACACAAACCATACATTTTTAGGTCTTTAACGATTATATATGTGCTTTTTCGTATCTCCGTCACTGCGTCTGGTATTTCCTTTCGATCGCATATGTGTTTTAACGGATTCGAGAAAGCGATGGATGAGTAACGTAGTTAAATAATTCCGGACAGGAAACTGAGCGTTGAAACACTTAAAGTAAGTTAAGGTTACAACAGCCTTTATACATCCAACTGCTGGGCGTAGATCTCATCTCAATCCTGAAAGTGTTGTGAAACAATAACTCCAATGAGCTGTTCCACGTGATGGCGGACTTGACATTTATTGATGCAGGCGGGAGTTGAATCCGTGTTATTGCCGTATTGAGAAAGTAATTTCAAGCGCTTAGCTAGCTGAGCTACCACGGCTCAAGGCACTGTGCCGATACCTAACACATACGAATAGTGTAATGTAAAATATAATTTATAATTTACAAGCTGGTACTAGGTGCGTTGATGCCGCAGAAGAAATAATTATTGAAATATCGTTTTAATCGAAATTGAATAATATATAACTTTCAAATAAATTTTTCAGTACTGTACCATCTACTGTAAGTTAATTATACTATGCCTATTAGATTTGCGCAAGAGCAAGCAATAAGTTGACAAAGTTTTACAGCAATCTAATGAACGGTATGGCAGCACATAAAATACGAACTAGCAAATATTATTTTTTATATATTAGATTAGAAGATCCTATTTTATAGTTTATAGGATACATTTTTTCATGGAATAAAGATGACAAATGAGCCCAAAGTTCTCCTGATGGTAAGTGAATGCTGTGGCCCACAGACATCAACATCTGTACTGTAATACGTGGTAGAGCCATGCTGCAGTTATATTAGAAGTGTAGTTGTAGCACGAATGGGTCGGCTCGACCGGGGAGGGACCACGCTCTCACAGAATACCAGCATAAAATAATAGCTTAATGCTGCTATGTTTCGTATGGTGAGGGTAGAGAACCGGAGCCACTTTTTACTGGAAACGAGGCATTCCACCTTAGTCTTCACGGGTGACAACGCATCTGCATTTTGATTCGTAATCGAGGATAGATGTCGATGTCTATGGGCCATAGCAACCACTTACCATCAGGTGGACTGTGTGCTCGTTTATACCCCTACCCTATAAAAACATCTTAACATGAAATTATTTGTCGTTTTACATCAATGCCAAAATTTGGTAAGAATTCTGGATCCTTGCGTTTCATAGATTAAAAATCGTCTGTAACATAATACCAACGGTGACCTTATATCACAACCTAGTTGAATCACATGCTAATTTGTGTTTGAAAATCTTTTGATGCTGGGTCCATTAAACAGCAAGTGGACTTTTTGCTAGTTTTCCCACTAACTGTAATAAAAAATTATGCCCCAAAATAACTACGTACACTTATTATTTAGGTAAAAAATTAAGGAAAAGCCGGTTTGAATATAGAATATGTTTTAATAAATTGCTTTACAGGACTAAAAGTTTGTAATTTGATACAAAACATTGTTTTTTGATACAAAACATATTTACATTATAAGTTTCTTATGTAAGTTCTTTCAGGAATCTTAATTCATTTTGATCATTCTTAAGTTTAGGAACATCAATAAGAGTCAGGTCAGAAGAGTCATGGTCAGTATCACTACAAGTTAATATCACCTCAGTTTTTAACTGATTTTTGTATGGAATTAAGACTTGAAGTACGCCACCATCAAAGTACCATGTTGCATCGGTCGTTTTAATGGAATCTGGCAAAATCCGCAAATCTTTAAATGAATCAGTGCCCAATTTTTTCGCTGTTACATATAGAACCCTATATTTAATCTTAACAGTAATGCTGTTTTCGTCAAATTCTTGAAGATAATATTTGAGTGCGTAGAAATCCAGACCTTGGGACACTCGCGTTCGATTATACGTACTTTTGGCACAACTGTTCTTACGAAAATTGTCAGCAGCGATCACGCATTGAGCAAGATTTTCGAAATCATTGTCATCATTTTGCGGGTGAAACCATGCGTGTCGCCAGCGACCAGTTTCACCACAAGTGCGTTCATAATGCCAAAAACAAGACGCAAAGTTCACGAAAAGTAGAAAGACGATTAAACGGTACATTGCCTTAATTCGATTTCACAACTGAAACAATTTATACGTGGACAGCATTTATATATGCGTTTATCAAATAAAATAAATAAATGTCAACTTGATTTATACAATCTTCAACACAAAGTGAACCCTCACCTATGCCGAGATAACAAAAATAAAATATAAAATGAATTTATACTTTGGGAATTACCAATATATTCTTGTATGCTGACTAACCGACTTCAAAACATAATCTTAATAATATTAATGG
>DWHP01006451.1:0-11408 GCA_018247895.1 Parnassius honrathi | reverse complement strand
GTCGACTCGATCGGGAAGCACCGCACACCTACAGAGTGCTGCTGTGTTTCGAGTGATGAGTGTAGGGACGAGAGATTCTTTTCACTGGAAACGAGGCGTTCCATTTTAGTCCTCAGGTGTGACAATCGCATAGGTTTATTTGTTCTTAAATGGGCATAAATGAAGACGTATATGGGCTGCAGCAATCACTTACCATAAGATGGACTGTGTCGTTTGACACTCTTAAAAAAGATAATCTTAAGTAAAAGTAAGACACTTTGTGACTGATAAAACGAACGTAACTTGATATACACTGTGTTACTCTCACCACCTGCCGGTTGTTATTTCAGCTTTAATCTCACGGTAACACTGAATCTCGACCTAATTTGCCATTGCCTTTGTTTTTTCCTTAATAAAGATAATTTTCCTGGAAATATGATGTTAATGACATAAAAACGAAATGTTGCGGTCAAAATATTTCATTCGTAGGAGCAAAACAGTTTTTATGTCATTGATCTGAATTATAAACGTTAACGATATTATAATAAACAACATCGTAAGACTACGCGATCAAAACTATTTTGAACGTTTTACTAAAAATTTTTATAGTATAAGGCTGACAAGCGAGCACATAGTCCACCTGATGGTAAGTGGATGCTGTGGCCCATAGACATATACATTTATCTTCTATTAAGAATCAAAACGCAGACGCATTGTCACCCCTGAGTAAAAAAGGGTCTCCGGATCTCTACACTCACCATACGAAACGCAGCAGTATTAAGCTGCTATTTTAGGCTGGTATTCTGTGAGAGCGTGATTCTTTCCCAGTTGAGCCGAGCCATTGTACAAGCATAATATAGCTGAAGCGTGGCTCTACCACTTACAAATGATGAGACGTCACATAAAGTGAATCTTGTACTCGGTTTGACCTACTGTCATAATTTGTTATTAACTATTTAATTTATAAGGTTAAAGAATAAAAAGTCGTTGACCCAGTTGGTGTTGTGCGGTTAATTAGCCCTTAATGAGGTTGGTCGAGTGCAATTTGATCACGTTATATTTGTGCCTTGGCCTGCTTTGGTTTCTCTATATTTCGCTACAAGTTTGCGGAAAAAGCGTGAAAAATTACAAACGTTTACGTTCTTTTGTAATTGTGGTGATAGTAGGTAGATTGTTCTGTGTGTAGAATAAAAACGGATATGAATGATAAGAATTTCTTATATTTACAATAACACTACACTGAATAAGAATATAAAGTATGCAATCCGTGAACACGTACAAGATCCTCAGCCATTAACTGATTTAATAAACAACTAATTCTCGCAAAAGAAAACAGAATGCTACCAAGGACGATTCGCAAGACTAATGAAAAAATATCACTCTAATTTCATTTGAAGAGAGATGGCTTGGTGTCAACCATCTGCTTTAGATAAATAAAATTAAATCCAAACTCAAGCACACCACTGCAAAATCTCAAGATATTGTAAGCTCGCTTAGTGTAAATCGGACAAATAATTAAGAAGCCAGGGAATTAAAATTTTTTTTAATTAAACGCGTTAAAACCTGTAAAATTAGACTTTCGGTAAATTTGAAAGTTTTACTGATAGTAACAATTGTTTTACTGATGTATCTATTACAATGTTTAGCTCTGCACTTCGAGATAAGGTCATTTTGTCATGCACTTTGCATTTAATTTTGTGATGGTTCAAAGAGTATGTAGGTACTCTGAACTTCAATATAATATGGTCTTATTACATAATGCAGTTTTTAAGTTGCATATTACGCAGCGAGTTACAGCGGTTCGCGTTGGCCGCGAGGTCACGCTTTGCAGGACAAGGGCACTGACGGCACCCAGACAGGCTGCTGGTTATCTCAGAAATGGACGACATAGCAGCTTTGTTATCTCTATTTGTTTTTGAGATTTTAAGTCTTATTATTAATTTTAATAATCCTGCTAATATAAATATTAAATACTATTAGGTATAATATAATGTGTGTTTACTAAATATACTTGAATTTACAACCGTTCAACTTTAACTTACCAGCTGGTTGTAAACGCCTTATGAGTTTAATTTAGGCGAGGAAACGATGCTGCATTAATTCTAATTATAACTCCCTCCCTTTTCTATTTACTAACCTATTCCCATGTTTACTCGAAGAGGCGCGGCGAAGTGTGCGTGCGCGGGCCTCTGTACTAAATTGGGGAGTAGACAGAGACAAAAATGCACCCAAACTATTTAGCACGACATGGGTAAGAGAGAAGGAGGCAACGTAAGCCGGCACTTAGTCAATACCTACTAAGTTGGGCGACCCAACAGTTTGTGAGGGTATTACGGCGTATCCGTTGCATACACTATGTAAACTTTTTTTTACATGTGGGTACAGCGTACGTGATTGTCGATGGCCACTTTCTAATTCACGATCTGTATGACGAAACCCGGTGAGTATGCCGCTATGCTAACAGAATACTAGGTTTCGTCGGTCTACGTTTACTTTCATGCCGTATACAAGTTGCACGCATACTGTCGCCTTAAGGCTGGCACAGAAGGCCCGCTCCCGTCGTAATTGGTTTAACTTTACGACAGTACTAGGGTTGGTATTTGAAGTTCTATTATACTACTATATTATCAAATTGGAATTTAATGACTTTCTATGTGTGTAAGTAGCTACTATATAAATTATGCAATATCAGTCAAGAATCACTAGATCGATGTTTACTTAATACACTAAATTACAGACGGCTAAGCGAAGTTACATTAAATATTTTTATGCTAATCATTTCTACTATACTATATAATATATTCTTTTATATATGAAATTGAAGAAAAATATACTGTTGTTATAAATGTATACTATTATTTTATAAATATTTTCATTGTTTGGCACCATAATTTTCTCCATAAATGCTCCATCCATGACATTCACGAATAGATTTAGACCGGCTTCCAAGATCCATATAAAACGCGGCATATTATGAATGACTCAGCGTAATGACGTGTTGTTCTGAGCGAGCCATCATCAGAGCATGTCTATTTACTGCTTTTCTTCAAAGTTAATCTAATCTTGTGGTGTTTGCATTTCTTAATTTGGTATAAGATTATCTGAATTCAGACTTCGACTTCCATCAAACACTCGGCCGGATGCGCTCCGGGATTGCGGAAGTTTATAAACACGGGCACGTGCGGTATACGCATTTTTAATTCTCTTAGGGGTTTATTCTACAACCGACAAACAAATTTTAACTTCATAATGTACTATTATCATAATAGTTTTCGCGTTGCGTGTGACGCGAAAAACCCATTTTCACCCAGCGCGATTTCTATTTCAATCCAATTTTCCCGGCGCGTGGTGAAACCATTCGCTCGAGTTGCGCCGGCTCCGGCCCACATCTCTTGCTAGAAAGTATCGTAGAAAGTAATATTCTGAGACGATCTCCGCCCAAGCGATGCATCGATCACGTGTTGCCTTTCTGCTGCATCGATTTTTTTGCGACTGGCAATTATAAATATTAATCACTATATGATCCAGATTCCACTCGATTTTTATTCGCGCCTACATCATGAAGTCGTCGCATGTTTTAATGAATGAACTGGAATGGACTTTTTATGCTGAATCTTTAAAATATTTTTCAGAATTACTCTAAGTTTCGTATGGAACAAAATGTCAGGAACACGTAATAACGTTTATTACATAAGTAAAACTTTAATTACTCACTTAGGAAATAAGTTTTAATAAGCTGCGTGGTCAGCCAAGTGTCAAGTGGACGCATTAAAACCGTTTATTATCTTGATGATTGGCAGTCTACCGCTTTGCGTTTCTCTAGGAATCCCCTACCCCATGTCAACATTGTGGAATTTATTTACTGTCCCGCCAGTTTTTCCGCACTTTTACTACTTAAAGACTTTCAAGAAATAAGTCTACTTTATTTTAAAAAACCGGATACGCACCTGCAGTTCCTCCAGTTTTGATGATGTTCATGGATGGTGGTAGTCACTTGTAATCAGATGAGCCCAAGCTTCTACTAAAGAAACTTATTACTAGGCTCCTAAGAAGCGTGTCGGTCGTTTCGGTTACTTTCGCCACAGCCGAATTTGAATTACGTGGTATGTGGAGTTGAGGATTGTGCAATACCTAATTTTAGGCAACTTTCACTTGCTAGCGGTGTGTTACGCGGCCCGCCTGCGAAATAATTTCGTCGCCTATGCCTGGGGATACAGTGAAAGTTTTGTATTGTTTTAACAATTCATTTAGCTTTTGGCGTGGATGGATTCGTATAGAGCCGGCATCCCATTTAGTCGCATGTAGAATATTTTTATGCTAAAAAGCTAAAAATCTCGTGGCCCTCCAACCACGAAACAACTGTCTAAAAATATTTTTGTTACTTTTTTGTATCAATAATAATAATAATGCCCTTCAGACCGAATTTTGGTCACAATCTGAGCAGGACAGGATTATAGTGCCCGAGTGTATATGCATAGTAGCGTAAGCAAAAGTGCACTCTTTATTCCCTCACTTACTCATAGTCCTATAGGACGGCAAACCGACATGACCGGAGAGAGATCAGGCGCAGGACGAACGGCTTTATGTTCTTTCCGAGGCACGGGGGTGAGACTCTGGGCAGCTACTGAGAATTTCTTCACAGAAAAACACAATAACTGATTTAGGTCCGACCCGGGATTCGAACCCGGAACTCCATAATTAGCAATTAACGAACACTGGACCAACGAGGCAGTATTTTTTTATAAGAGAGTGCGTGCGACTAAGTCCAATGTCTTCAGAGGTGACAACGCGTTTCAACTTTTTGCCGTCCTATGCTGCCGTCTATTTAACCATGGATTATTCCTAAAAAAATTCTTACCGAGCGAATTAAACTTCATAACATAATGAACACACATTGCCTGTATGTATTCCGTCCTGTGACATAGTTAAAAAAAAGTTAAAACTAAATTGAGAGGCCGATATATTATGTAGTTTCCTTTTTCGCAACGCGCCATTGGTATTTGAAAATTTGTTAATCTGCGCACATCGGAAATCCAACCGAAACAAATTGCAGCTTCAGTCGTGCATCTTAATAGGTACCAATGACCAGACAGTTGTTATTTTCAAAGACATTGCAAGTCTAAAGGAGCGTAAAAGTTGAATCGCGTGAGAGGAAAAACGAGTTATTATTAGTTAGTAGAGAATCGCGATGTTGCTTTAAGCGCTGATGCTATCATAAATAATGTGGTTGCGCGGGGAACGCGGGAGAAGAGAAGAGGGGGGGAGGGAATGTAAGAGTCAAGGCCGCACGCTGCCCCCGGTCGTCGCTCGCGCCCCACTTGTCGCTCTTCAGCGTTTGTGGCGTCTCTCGCTCTATCCACCGAAATATACCGACCGTACACGAAGCGGCACGAACTAGACCTTCCTATGCGCGGCCGCAGCACTACGAACAGCTGAGACGTAATAACATAACACACTGACTCGGTCATTCGTGCATTCAACCTTTGATTGGCTTTCTTTTTCATGATCATTGATTCGATCATCGAACACTAATTATTGAAACTACGTATATAGTTGCTTGAGTTGTAAATTACATGACGTCTTTTATGTTCGCGAGCAAACATTTGCTAATTTGTATAGTTATATAAAAGTCTTGTGTTGTTCTTTTTCTCGCTAATTTGGCTCGTCCGATTTTAATTGTTTTTTTTTTGTGTGAGTTTGAGTGAGATGATCCCTAGATGGTTTAGGTTCACAGTAAGACGTGGTAGGAGGCGCTTTTGTCGAGATCCAGATATCACTCCTGCGGAACAAACAAATCACTAGTATTTATAAAAAGTTACATAAACATTATGATACATTTTAACATGTTTTGTAAAAAGCGTATAGAGTAGTATAGAGAGCTACAGTTTTTGTGTTATTACAACTCTGCTCTCTAACACTTAACGCAGTGTCTATTAAAACCAAAGAAAATTAAAAACTCGTTTAGTTACGTACATTCCCACGATTGACCGCGGAACGTAATAGGCAAAGCGCGTATCAAATTCCGCCGTCTCTATCAAACCGAGGTACAGTAGAGTACCAACCAATGCAGCCGCGACATTATAGAATGCCATCTCCGACACTTTCACCGCGTGATTATGCTTGTAGATTTAGTGGCTGACTAGGTGATCAATCATATTAATGATTAAAAATAACTGTCATATGAAATAATTATATTGAAATTAAAAAATAACTTTGTGTTTATGCAATTATTATTAGAAAATAATTTAATTTTTAAAACAAAAATCTTTAGTCAGCCATAATTTAAACATCCTCTCTTATTATTTATTAATTACCTTGGCTGTTTCAAATAAACAAAACAAAATTGGATGAATAATTTTATACGCGTAAAGGCTTAAAAACTAAATCTCTAGTCTACATAAAGGAGCTGCTAAAAATTTTCATACCAGTTAATTTAAAACTATGGTCATTCTAACAATGATTCTTTTTGTATATAATATCATTGCATTCTAAAGTAAAAAATTAAAAATATTAAAGATTTATTTTGTCCTTCTGTAATATCTGGCTTCGTTTATAAGTTGACACTTGAAGCTTAAAAGGTTGTGTCCAACTGGTCGCTATCTTATTTTTTATTAAATTCTTGTAATGTAGACGGACACCAAATAGAAACGCTATAGCATAAAATGTTCCATTACATCGCTAAATGTGTCAAATAATTATATAACAATGAATGTGCAAACGAACATATTAGATTCCATCGAGGTCACCCAGTTCACTGCTCCGTTTTCAGTGAAGTCATATTGGCGGCCATTTTATTTAAAACTGCTTTGATGTTAGTGTCGCCATAAATAAAGTCCGGATAAAAGTGTGCACTTGACCTCTTTATTGGGGTACATTTTTATCACCTCAATATTAACCGCTGCGTCGCGTCGAGGCGTATTTTACAAGCTGTAGGCGACGGAATGAACGGATAGAAAAATTGTCGCCGCTTGCTAATTTGAACTGTAAACAAGGTCGGTTCATTACATTTCCCGGTTATCTTTACGTTCAGAGCAAAGAAATTTAAATGTATTACTACTACTATTTAAATGTCTTTGGTTTAGAACAATAAAGAATGAAATGAAGAATTATTTATTCGAGTGACAGTGCTTTACTAAACTTCGCAATTTTGTACTTATTTTTTTTTTTATAGGAAAGGGGGCAAACGAGCATAAGGCTCACCTGATGGTAAGTGATTACCGCCGCCCATGAACAACTGCAGATGCGTTGCCGGCCTTTTAAAAAGGAGTGGGCTCTTTTCTTGAACTTTTTTGAATTAATTCTTAATCAATTATTATTAAAGGCTAAAAGTGTTCTTAACAAGCGAAAACTATATTGATCTAATAATATATTAATGAGTAAACATTGCAAGTCAAGCAATTAGGTATATCGATGTAATTTACATTACTTACATTCGACTGCCAACGTTACAAACAGTAACCCTTTAATATCGCATATTCGTATACAGGTTTGCAAGGACATGTTTCTATGTACGTGAAAGGCGAGACCATTTATGATGCATTGCGAGTAACCTGGCCCTCGACACCGCGTCAGCTCGGTCTCACGTGGAACTAGTTTTTTAGCAGTTGGTAAAACCAATGGTTGCGCAACACTAGACGGCCACCGACCCCTAACGTAACAGACGTTTAAATAAAATTAATCACTATGCAGAAATAAAACCTTTTCTCTGACGCTCTACAGTCAACGCATCCGACCTAGCTTAACATTTTAGTAAGGTATGTAGAGGTGTGATAAGTGTTATTACTGACTGCGTAAAAATGTACGCCAAATATGCCATCTCAGTTTACAAAGCAAATTCGCTTGCATTCATCCTTCCATTACCGAATGAATGAACTTCGATTAATTAGCTTCAGGTTTTGTAGTACCTGCCTAAAGGTGGTATCACGTGCACGAAAAGAGTAAAATACTCTTACAATACCACATCTTACTTTTAAGGACTTCCGACTGTATGCTTGACAAGTGCCTATCAAATGTCCATCGCGCGTCACATACCTTACTCCCAGGTACGTACGGCATACAAACTTCGCCAGGACTCATTAGTATGCGGACGGACGCACTATCCACCTTTTGTTTGGGCAGGAAACGACCACGCTGTCGCCGAAATTTACTTGTCCGTATTTCGTTACCAGAACATCACTTCATCGTCCTGTATTGTAAAAAATGAAAATAAAAACGATCACCACTTGGCCACCGACTCGGCTAATGGTTCATAAAATGTATGCAAATTTTATAGCGTCCGATTTTAGATGTTTTTGACAACCGGCGTCTTTGCGGCACTGGACTTCGAATCTTGCCTACGCAGTTGTTTCGTTTGTTTGCACACCATTTACCATTGCACGTAGAATAAGAATCTTGTATAACCATAACAAATTTAAAATAAAGCTTTTAAATAATATTTAAATGACAAATGTTTAAAGTTTCACGGATTTTATTGACGTTACGAGTACTTTACAGCACCCGTGCTCATGGGAGGGGGAGGGGGAGACCGAGGTGTTCGACGTCCCGATGTCATAGTTAATCACGGCTACCTTCAATTTAAAATTATAAATTTTTGGTCTGGTCTTAGAATGAGCTTATTTGAATATACTGAAGTCCTGCAGTTGTTGGGCTTGGGTTGGGATTTAATTTTATTAATTATAGAATCCGAAGCAGATAGTAGCCAACTTCTCCCATCTTCCCTGTTGCGGTTAGGATGTTTTTTTAATTTAATAGTCTCCCGAATCATTGTTGGAACGAATCTGTGTTCTTTAGCGAAGATTTGTGGTCTATCAAATCTGTAGACTTCCCGAAGCGCCGATTCTTCACATCAGCTTGCTTTGTATGCATCGGCTTTTATGCGCTCCGAGAGGTCTGCCGTCTGTTTACTCATATATTTAAAATAAAGCCAAATTCATACATTATATTCATATATAAAAACACCGTAAAGAAACTTAGGCAGCGGAAACTGTTTTATTAATAGTGTCGCATTAATTGTTTCAGGACGTGAGGAACTGTCGCCGGCATCGAGTGTGAACGGCTGTAGCACAGATGGGGAGGCGCGGCGGCAGAAAAAAGGCCCCGCGCCCCGGCAGCAGGAGGAACTTTGCCTTGTATGCGGCGATAGGGCCTCCGGATATCACTACAACGCGCTAACGTGTGAAGGATGTAAAGGTAGACTAACTGCACGTAATTTCATGTTAGGTTTATGTTACATAAATACCCACAAATTTTTGCCTATGTTAGAATCAGGATCAATGTTTATATGTGCATAGTATCGAGTTTGAATTGATCAATACCTGATCTCAATACAAGAACACAATTCGTGTAACAATACTACTGTAATTTTAGTTCACAAACAAACACCAAATTTAGACGTGGTAGAGATAAGTTGCAGCGTATTATACTCAAGAATGAGTCGGTTTGACTTGGAACGAAATACGCTCGCACAGAATACCAGCCCAAAATAGCAGCGTAGTGCTACTCTGTTTTGTATGGTGACCCTTTTTACAGGTAATGCGGCATTCTTATCTTACTTAGTGGGGACGTCGCTTCCGAATTTTGATTCTTAACCGAGGATAGATAAAGTCCATGGAACACACCATCGTCTTGCCATCAAGATGGACAGTCTGCTTGTTTTTTCTCCTTATATAATTAATTTGTTATGTAAACGTAATTTAATACTTTTACATTATTTCATATATACTTTGTGTAGATGTGTGTATTATATGGGTATGTCCAAGGTAGTGCCAATTCAGGATTGAATTGGCGTATTGTCGAAAGAGATTGCGAGTCGCGCGTGCATATTGTATACGTGCAGTCGCCACGAGACGTCACAATGACCGTCTGCTGCCCGTCTACTCCTTGATTCACTCACCGACGCCTATCGAGCATCACGGACAATCTTCAATGTCGTCCGGCCCATTAAATTCACAACCGCAACTTTAATCACACTCGTATGCCTACGATGATTAAGCGAAGATAATCCCTTGCCTTGTACATTGTATTTTAATGAAATTTACTTGTGATTTACTAATTTAACTTATGAAGGCTTTTATAGAAGTATGGTTGACAAGCGATCGTACAGTCCACATCATTGTAAATGGATGCTTTGACCCATAAGCACATCGATATAGACATGTCTACGTTTTCCTCAATTAAGAATAAAAATAAAGTTTGTCACGTTGAAATTTCATCCGTGAGAACTAAAATGAAACGTCTCGTTACCAGTTTAAATGTTCTTCGGCTTTCGTCACTCACCACCGTTCGAAGCAGCGGGGTTAGCCAAGTTGACTTTCTATAATCCTTAACGCTATTAGAAAAACTGAAATTCACGTGACTTATGATTGCTTTTATTTTTTATAGTTTACTTATACTTAAACTATTGTACAATATCAGTTTTGCTAACCTTGAGCAGTCCATCAATCCATCCAGTATAGCCTATAAGAGTCCACTGCTGACCAGAGGCTCTCATAGATTTCCTCTTGGGGGAACTTTGCCAGAGTTGCGCCGCTTGGCAGGCGGGTTGGCAACCGCAGTTTTTTATTATTTCGAGTTATTATTAGGAAGATGCTGCTGCCCATCTCCTGTTTCACTTTCGCTCTGTCGCCTCTTACGTCACCCTTGGGACGTTATGGGGTAGTGGATGTTATTACACCGCCACATTGTTATGATATGTTAGAATTCTCTGAGAGCATGTTACTTCGCCGGTCGAGCTGACCCATTAGTGCCGCAGCCATAATACGCTGTTAACATGACTATGCCGTATAAAAAGTAAATTATAAGTAACAATATGACTATCATTTACTAGCAATCTCGTCATATCATACACTACCTAATCGTACCTATCTGTCGGGAACAAAGTCAATGACTTGTTTTTCAGGGCAACCTGTAATTCGCAATTTGATTGCATTTTATTTCTGTGCTCAATGCCCTATAACTTGATAATTAATTCGTTTCATATTAATTTCAGGGTTCTTTAGGCGGAGCGTAACCAAAAATGCCGTATACATTTGTAAATTTGGACATGCGTGTGAGATGGACATGTACATGCGTCGGAAATGTCAGGAATGCCGACTTAAAAAGTGCCTGGCGGTGGGTATGAGGCCTGAGTGTGTTGTACCAGAAACCCAGTGCGCTATGAAAAGGAAGGAGAAAAAGGCACAAAGGGAGAAGGACAAACTGCCAGTTAGCACGACGACAGTCGACGATCACATGCCACCCATTATGCAGTGTGATCCACCTCCCCCGGAGGCCGCCAGAATTGTAAGTGATCTTGTAATCTATTCTACTATGTTTAGCGTTTAAATAATGTTATATTTTACTTATGTCAATTACTTTTAAAAAAAATCTGTATAATAATATACTTTAACACTCAACTAACATATTGTTATATGTCTCTAACTGTATATATA
>DWHP01006450.1:0-11409 GCA_018247895.1 Parnassius honrathi | reverse complement strand
GTTATTAGGAGGGGGGGGGAGCGTTACACCGTGAACACGGGCGCGAGATGGGGGCACTGAGCCAGCTGGGCCACGCCGCCATATCGCTGCACCAACCACCACGTCTGCTTATTCTGAGAGCGTCGCGAAAAGAGAACGCTTCGAAAGGAAGGGTGATCGTTACCAAGCTATTTCTAATTTGTCTTATAGGAGTTAATACAAGGCACGGATTCGATTACGTACTCAGTGCATATGCTTAGGACATACATTCTATAAGTGAGAGTAAGGAGGCTACTATCGTTTATATTATACGATCTGCCTAAAAATATGATAAAAAATATCTTAAATACATCTTGGAGAACCCCGAGAATGTCACAATTTTTCAAAGGAAGAACATTCATCACCATCATCAATATCATTACAGTCCTTCAAAAGTCCTCTGCTGAATACTTTCGTCTCCCCAAAGGAATGCCACGAAGCACGGTCCTAAACCACCCGCATTCATTGATTTCCTGCGTGTGTTACCATCTCGTCACTAAATTTAGTGGGCAGGGAGATTGCCACACACCACGCCTTCTGATACAGGGCTGCCACTTTAGAACATTTTCTCCCCATCGGTCGGTGGTTCTTCGAGCTAGGCCAGCCCATTGTCATTTAAGCTTACTAATTCGTTGGGCTACGTCGGATACTCTGATTCTACTGCACATAAAAGATGTGTCGTAATTTCCTGAATGCTGCCCAGCCGAATTGAATCCGTCGATTGACCTTTCGGTGGAAGTTGAACGTCCCTAGCTGGATTATTTGTCCCAGTTAAATGTAATCGTCTACAACTTCGAGTTTTATGCTCCCAACAACGACCGGCATAGGAGTGACATGGAGATTACGCAAGATCTTTGTTTTGTCCATGTTCATCTTAAAACCTATCCGTTGGCATACATAATTGAGGTAATTAAGCATAGTGCTTACGTCCTCCAGCGATTCTGCCATAAGGAATATATTGTTAGCATATTGTAGGTGAGTGATGTACTCGTCATTGATTTGAATACCGTATTGTTCGCGGTTCGTAGCTCGAAAACATCTCCCAATACATCGGTAAAGAGTTTCGAAGTTATAAAGTCACCATGTTTTACACCTTTATGCAGTTGAATAGGTTTCGAACTCTGGTTCTGTACTTGGATAGCCATCGTAGCCCTACTGTTAAAACGCTCAAGTACTTTTATATACCAACTCTCAATTTGATACCGCTGAAAAGAATGTAATACCGGCCAAATTTCGACGAAATCAAAGCCTTTCTCATGGTCTACGTACGCAAAGTAACGGGGCAGATTATATTCTTCGGTCTTCTGTACAATCTGATGCAGAGTATGTATGAGATCTATGTCACTGAAGCCTTTTCAGAAACCGACTTGTCCGGGAGGCAGGAAGTCATCGAGTCTGCATGCGAGACGGCTCGTAATGACTCTTGAAAACAGCACGTAGATGCGGTTCAGAAAATCGGTCTGTAGTTCTTCAAGTCTGCGTGCGAAACGACTCGTAATGACTCTTGAAAACAGCACGTAGATGCGGTTCAGAAAGAAAATCGGTCTGTAGTTCTTCAAGAGAGCGTTTTCACCTTTCTTGATTAAAAAGAATTCTACTCCACTCACCCGGAGTAGTGAAACCATGAAGTGCGGAATTGAAAAGCTTCTGAAGGACTTTAGGTATCGGTTTATCACATGCTTTTAGAACCATCGCTGTATCTCCATCCTCGCCTTGGGTCTTGTTGGTTTTAAGGTACTGGAGTGCCATTCTAATCTAGCTGAGTCTGACGTCTGGGATATCATTACGGAATAGTGTAGGATAAGACTTGGACTTGAATCGGTGCTCACACGTGCGTGTAGCTCCAATGATAATGTGAACAACTGCCCACACAACCTCTCGACCTTACTCAAAATCTCAGGTTTCTCTTTCTCACACTCAGTCTTCAACTTTGACAGTTGGCTCTTTTTGGCAGATAAATCTCTGGCAAAGACTTTAAAGTCCTTGATCTACTCGATCACTTCTTTAATAACAGCAGTATTAAAGTGACCTAAGTTTCGTCGCACGCATTTTGAAGACTGCAGCTTCATTTCTCAACTAACAGCCATGAGATTAAGAGTGTGATCGAAGAGTTTTTGTATTCTTCTGCGTTAGGTCTTGCAAAATTTAGCTCGAACCTCATGGGTAGTTTACACGAGCTTATCATACATATCATCCACTGTACTACAATCTTCAAGGCACTGAAAAAGGTTTTGTATCTCGAGCTGAAAGGTTTCGGGGCTTTGGATTAGAACACGATGTGACGCAGCGCTGTCTTCATTAGACGAGACCTCTCCAAATTAACGTTTAAGTTCGGTTTGCCTCTAACCATTCGGTGATCGTTGCCAGTTTTCACCATTGCGATCACTGAGACGTCACTAAACAGTTGACGTCTAGTCGTCCTAATGAAGTCAATCTCTTTTTTATCGAACTGTAGGAGATTGACTAGGTCCCGTTACAGTGCGGCTGCTTCTGGAAAAGGATTTCATCATAAAATTCCCCTTTTCTCCATGAAGTCAGGCACCTGCTGGCACCTTGGGTTCCAAAGTTCCCTACTCTTAGCTCACCATTCTTTTTCGTACCTTGTTTTACATTAAAGTCTCAAATTAACACCGTATAGTGAGCTTTGGATGAATGCATGGCTCTATAAACATCTTGCACTTGCGTTGCCGGCCCTTTAGAAAGGATTAAGCTCTTTTATTGAAGGTCCCTAGTTTGTATTGGTCCGGAAAAATCGCCGGTGGTAAACTATTCCACAGAAAGATCGTACGTGGAAGAAAACTCCTCGTGAAACGTACTGTGGTGGACCGCCAACCATCCAGATGGTGTGGATAGTATCGCAACGTTGACCGCGTAGTGCGTTCATGAAATTTGGCGGCTGGGATTAATCCGAACAATTCTTCAGAGCACTCCCCTTGGTATACGCGAAAGAAAATGCAAAGAGATGCAACATCACTTCGTAGCGCCAGTGCATGGGGCCGATCGGAAAGCACTTGGTCGTCGATGATTTCAGCCGTTCTGCACTTGATGCGGTCAAGTGGAAGGATTTGAATCTGAGGAGTCCCAGCCCAGAGATTGAGACAGAATTCCATGTGCGGCCGAACCTACCTTGTTAACTTGCAGGTGGTGTGCCGGCATGAAGTACTGTCTCGCTCTGCTCAGCATGCCAAGCTTTTTAGAGGCAAACTTGGCCTTCTCTTCCAAGTGGCCACGAAACTGTACGTCACTCGATATGTCGACGCCGAGGATTCCGATACTGGCTGAGGCAAATGGGGGCCCTGAAGCTGAGGAGGTACGACAAAGGGGTTCTTTTTAGCGTTTAACACGCAAACTTGTGTCTTCTGAGGGTTAAACTGGACTAGATTTAGTCGCCCCCAATCCAAAACTTTGTTCAGCAAATATTTGACTTCAGACACAAGTTTGTCCCGGTATTCGGAGACGTTTTCCGAGAAATATTGGCATGGCTGGTGTACAGAGCATCACCAGTGCTGTCATCTGCATAGCAATGAATATTACGGGTTTGCAACATATCATTTATATGCAGAAGAAACAACGTTGGCGATAGCATGTAGCCGCACAGCATGCACATCAGCAGAATTGGCGAAAAACTAGTTCGTCTTTCTTCGGGAACACATGCATTCTGGTCTCTCGCCAAGGCTGTCCGTCCAAGGCGTATTCTGTCAGCTCTCCCATCTCCCATCTCTGCACAGGGAGGACGACTCATTGGCCCCTGCCGCAAAGGACAAAACCGATCCGCTTGGCTCTCCCTTTGCGTCCAACTCGATTCTTGATGACGGGAGAACACAAGGGCCCATCCCGTGGTTGAGTGCTCCATGCCGGATGTGATTACCCATCGCTTGATGCTCAGAGCAACAACAAGTCGGGTAGGCCTGATGGCGTCTCTCCTGTTGTGCTGAAAACGTGTGCTATGAAGTTCGCACCGGTTTTAACGTATCGTTTTTACTTACTTTTACTCCCTAGGCGTAGTCCGGAAATCATGGAAGACAGCCTTCGTGCACCCGATCCCTAAAAAAGGTAACCGCTCTGATCCGTCCAACTACAGGCATATCGCCATCACCTCCTTGTTCCCTAAAATAATGGAACAGCCAGCTCATGCGGTAGCTTGAGAACCAACAGCTGATTAGTGACCACCAGTACGGTTTCCGTCGCGGTCACTTGGCTGGTGATCCTCTGCGTTACCTACACTCATAAGTGGGTGGAGGCAGTAGAGTTTAACGGGGAGCTGTTGGCCGTTAGTTTGGATATAGTGAAGGCCTTCAATCGGGTTTAGCAGAAAGCGCTTCTTACGAAGCTTCCTTCCTATGAGCTTCTCGAGAAATTATACTACTTGATCACCAGTCTTCTTGCTGATCGGAGCAACAAGGTCGTAGTAGATGGTGCATGTTCCGATAACTAGCCCATTTATACTGATGCGCAAGGCTGCGTGCTTTCACTAATGCAGTTTTTTCTGCATATCAATGACGTGTTGCAACCCCGTAACGTTCATTGCTGTGCAGACGACAGAACTGCTGATGTTATATACATTGTGACCAACATCACCCGAGCTGTCGTTGTGACCTTATATACTGGCCGTGTTAATATTTCTCAGGAAAACGTAGCCGAGTACCGGGACAAACTTCTGTCTGAAGTCGTGATTTTGTTGAACAAAGTCTCGGACTGTGGGTGACTAAATCTAGTCTAGCTTAATCCCCAGAAGACGCAAGTTTGCGCATTTACCACTAAAAAGAACTTCTTAGTCGTATCTCCTTAGTTTCAAGGCAACCCCCTTGTTGCCTCAGCTAGTATCGGAATCTTCGGTGTCGAAATATCGAGTAACGTGTAGTTTCGTGGTCACTTGGAAGAGAAGGCTAAATTGGCTTCTAAAAAGCTTGTCGTGCTCAGCAGAGCGTGACAGTATTTCATGCCGGCTCACCGCATGCAAATTTACACGGCGCAGGTTCGGCTGCACATGGAATACTGTTGCCATCTCAGGGCTGAGTCTCCTTAGTGACAGCTCCTTTCATTTGATCATATGCAGCGCAGAGCTGTTCGAGTCGTCGGTGACCAAGTTCTTTCCGATCACTGGTACTTCGAAGAGATGTTGCATCTCTTTGCGAATTTTATCGCATCCACTATGGACAGTGCTCTGAGAATTTGTTCGGACTAATCCCAGCCGCACACCTACACCATGGTATGGATGGTATCGTTATCTGGATGACTGGCGGTCCAACGCTGTGCGATTTAAAACATGTTTTCTTACTCGCACAACTTCCTTGTGGAATCGGTTACCACCAGAGATTTTTCCGGACCGATACGACTTAGAGACTTTCAAGAAAAAAGCCTATTCCTTTTTAAAAGACCGGCAACGCATCTGTAATTCCTCTAGTGTTGCAGTTGTTCATGGGCGGCTATAATCACTTACCATCATCTCAGTCATAAGCCCGTTTGCCCCCTCTCCTTGGAAACTTAGTTATTATAGTTAATTAAAAACTCAAAATAATTACAAAAATTTATACTTAGGTACACTTAGTTAAAGAAATAAGTTATTAAAGTAAAAGAAAATGTTTTATTATGTTTTGCTTTTCAGTAAATTTTTTTGTTTCAAAAGTTTTCATTTCATAATTTTTGTGGCATGGTTAATTGCTAATCTACTGATCAATTACTTTAGCTTACTCTAGCTATTAACTGTTATATAATCCTACTTTAACTACAATTTGTTTAAAGCTATAATCAACCTCGAAAAGAAAGTGTTTGCCAAAGGGCACTTGAGGGTATTGCTTTATTTGATCTAGAACCATATGGAAATGCATTTTTTTGTAATGTTATAAAATTAATACGTAATGTTGTAATATACAACCCAGCATTGTGTTGCGGGGAAAAAACGGGTACTCTCGCATTTTGTTCATGTGATTAACAATACAGCCAATGCCTTTCTCCATCCTACCCACATTTCCTTCCGCACTGAAAATGGGGGGCGGGTGCTAAATTAGGTGGCATAATTTCTGTAGCAAATGAAGAAGCGTACCCCCCGCCTAAATAGGAGTGGAGTTCGTTGGCGTATAAAAGGACGCCCGCTGCCGCCGCTCGCGATCTCTTGCATCGTAGTTAAAGACCAACGCTAGTTGTGATTGCACCTCCGTGGTAGTCGGCCACAGAACAATCCAGAAGTAACCGCTTCGCATAGCGCAATTTGTGGTCATGCACCACTCTCTTCCAACGCAGTCGCAACACTAGGGGCATCGTCTTCAAGGCCGCCAGCAGAAGGAACCCGACCCCGGTAGGTGTTCCTTAAATTGGATCGAGATGTTTTTGCTTTCTTTACTGTGTTATCTCTCTATCGCGAGTGCATGCCACGTACCACTGATGTGGTAGGTGGCAGTCTTGGATGATGCACTCGCGATATGTGGTGAATAAGTGTGACAAACGAACACACAGTGCACTTGATGGTAAGTGGATGCTGTATCCATAGACATTTTCATCTTTCCTCTTCTTGTCTTCCCTGAGGTTTAAAATATAATGTGTCGTTTCAACTAACCAGAGTTCTTCGCTTCTCTACACTTACCATGTAAGAATCCTCATTTCGCGCGCCATGGGGTTTCATAAGAGGAGAGTATGGGAAATGTCTAAAAATGGTGACATATTTTCCCATAGCGGTATAAATATTTCTTCTACCTTATACGTAAAATAACTAGGCCGTTGACGTTATGTCAGAACATGTGTCTGCCAGTGTGTTCGGAAATCCTCTAGTCAAGCGTGACGAATGAGGCCAAACCATGGTATAACATAGGCGCATTTGTCTCAGACAGGCCCATAGAATAGAATATAATAGAGTAAATTGTTTTCAATACGGATAGTTAGATAATACTTATTGAAAGTCAAAATAGTACCTCAAATTTGCAATAACTTTGATCGTGTACTATGAAATTTCCGTCAAGCGCTTCGTCCTTAAGATTTATGGCTCTAACCGTATAACAGATACAAAATATACCTGATGAAAGTAGCAATGTTTAAGGTGTAACAGAAATCACCGCAAATCTCATCTGTAAAGGAAGGACTCATTTTGTGTAATCAAACTGAACTGAAATATGAACTTACGGTCCAAACAGCTTTAAAGTAGTATTACGCAAAAAATAAATAGCCTTCTAGGTGCATACCGTACTATATAGTACCAACACCCTCCTAATATCTATATATGGAAAGCAAGATTGTCCTGTGGTAAGGCACTAAAATACAGTGCATATGGGTTCCAGTACCGATGCAATTAATAATAAAAATATATAAATTATAATAACAATAACCAATTTCACGAAGCGAAGGTATATTTTGATGAACGCTAGTGACAATGAATATATTTTAGCGAGCATCCATCAAACTGAAATAACTACTCGCGTCGACGACGATGTTTTAATTTGCTACTATTTTAATTGTATCCAGTTAGCTTTAAGTAAAAACATACGACAGACTTTTAGAAATGAATATCTTAGTTTTTACATGAGTTAACTTTGAAAGCATAAACTATTCATTATCATCGTCATTGCAGTCCGTTATTATTGTCATCGTTATCCTAAGTCCACTGCTGTGCAAAGGCGTTACGCATAGTTAGCGTCAAAAGATGACTTAGCAAAATTTATATTTTGCTAAGCCATCCCAAAGGTGACTACTATAATCCATGCATGTTTTGACTTGAGCATTACATAAAGTTAGAAGATATCCAGGCCTGAAGTATCGCTTCGTCTTGTTTATAATACCCATTGTTATGGCTGCAGTTTATGCCTTCGATTCAATGCTAGCGCTAAAGTTGAGGTTTAAGCACTCAACTGTATACCGAGAAGCTGGAGATATTCAGCAAACTCCACAGATGTACCTTGGAAAGTAGAAGTCAGATCAAACGCACTCCATTTTGCAGACAAAGTCAAGCCTGTATTGTGGCAGCATTGAAAGTGACCAGATTGTCGTCATCCCATTGGGAGACAAGACTTAAGGATGAATTTATCCATTCCTCCACGATCACTCTGAATTAAGATATTACTGCCCCTCTGACTATGTTTTTGCACTGGATATAAATCTCTCTGTGACTGTGCTGTCGTCTGCATACCGAACAATACCTGGTATAAATAGGTTATTGATAAGCAACCGGAAAAGAGTCGTAGAGAGAACGGATCCCTGAGGAACTCTGGCAATAGTATGCATTAGATCAGAAAAAGAGCCATCTATTACTACTCTGATCGCAAGGTTACTCAAAAGGTCGGATATTCAGTCGCAAAATTTGGTGGAAATCAGCAGACTTGCGTATCAAACCTTCTAGATATCGAGTGAGAATGCGAGAGCTTCACCGTTCTTCTCAGTGGCCTCGCTCTAGAAGTGCGTGACGTACACAAGTAGATCCGCAGTAGACTATCCGCGACGAAAGCCGTATTGTTGAACACTGAGGAAGTCCTTTCTTTCAAGGTATGTCAGATACTTACTGTTCAATACGCTTTCCATAACTTGAACTTACAGAGAATGAAGGTTGGCAATGGTTAGATAATTACGGGGATCGCCACGACTACCCTACTTGGGTACCGGTTGCACAATGGCAAGCTTCCAAAAGTTTTGCACCGTTCGAGTTTTATGAGAGAAGCGATATAGGCGCGTCAGAATAGGAGACAACTAAGGTACACAATGCTTTAGTACTGTTGCAGGAATACCAGAAGTTGCACTGGTCTTTTCACGTCTACGTTTAGCAAATACTCCGACTTGAGAGTGGTAGCGAACCAGGCGGCCCCTTGTTAGGTCTACCACTGCATCATGGGATCTTCAGCCGTCACCATACTCTTAAGTAGCCAGTGATACCGTTGCCCGGAACAGACTGCTTCGAGTAGATATCAATCACCCCGAAAACAAGAAACAGTGAACAAAGTAGATAGAAGGAACATTAAAAACGCCTTTACTTACGCTCTTACGCCGTGAGTGACCAAAACACAGCCATTTTCTACGACAAATTTGAAGCCTGTTTGGAGGGGGAGAATTCCACAGAGACCTGTAAATCAACTTTAAACAAAGAAACCTGCAGATCTCTGAGGAATAAGCTGGAATCACTTTATGGAAATAAAAAATGATTACACTGATATCGATGCCGCTAAAAAGAAATTTGAAGGAACAATACCAACTGTCTACGACTAATTAACGTCCCTTGGGGATAAAATGACGAAACTTAAAAAGAAGCGTAGCTCTATGGCAATTAAGCTATATAAACTTGAAAAAATGGAAAATATAGAACTTCGAAATGTACCAAAATGAGTGAACGAGGCAAAAGCTATGTTGTATAATATGGTGATGCACTTGTCAAACACAGGTATTAATAGTGAATCTTCAAATATTCGTGATGTAGTTAGGCAACCTTGCAATGAAGAAAACCTTACATCAATTAACATATTTTAGCGAGAATCCATCAAACTGAAATAACAACTCGCGTCGACAACGATGTTTTACTTTGCTACCCTTTTAATTGTATACAATTAGCTTTAAGTAAAAACATACGACAGACTTTTCGAAATGAATACCTTAGTTTTTACATGACTTAACTTTGAAAGCATAAACTATTCATTATCATCGTCATTGCAGTCCGTTATTATTGTCATCGTTATCCTAAGTCCACTGCTGAGCAAAGGCGTTACGCATAGTTAGCGTCAAAAGGGGGATTTTTCTAAAAATGCCACTTGGCAAGCCAGTTTGCAACCGCATTTGACATGGGTAGCATCTTGCAAATAATAACTGAAAAACTCATCTCCAAGCATGCCAACTATGGCAAAATCTTAGAAATTAACCTACTATTTCACGCTGGTGTTCTGTGAGAGCGTTTGTACTGCAACAGTATTAAAGCTACAGCGTAAACCTAATATAATTACTTTTAGTCGTAACTAGTGCTTATACTAACTGAATATATCCGTGGCATCTAAATAATGCTAAGCTTGCAGTGTTTTAATCGACTTTGAAAAGAAAGAAGTTCTTAATTTTGTTGCCTATTTTTTTTTTGCATGCTGTAACGCGATATATTCGTACGTTATTGTTGGCATATTTTTTCCGTTTACTCTGTTTACTCAACTATTTAAATGTATAATTGTTATTAAAAATGTTGTACTTCAGGGGTAATTCAATATAAACATGAAAAATTCTACCCTGAAGAGTTGAAAACAGAGGGTGTAGTTTACATATTAATAATGAAACTACTACTACGATTATCACAGATTCCAATGTAGTCTGAACACGAAATTAACATGTGTGACATTTCTAATTTTACTCAAAAGGGTCAAAAAGTTAGACTTTAAATAAAAAGTGAAAGCCGAATTTAAATAACTGAAAGAATAAAATGTTTTAACAAAGTTTCTAAAGTCGGGGCTTTACTTCTTTATACTTTGTCTTCAATTACGTACATGTGGTAAATTAATGATAATTCTGTCGAATATCATGGAGAGTTTTAGACCTACCTCAGAGTCGCCTATAACGAATACTTGACGAAGGATTCTCATGTACAAAACGCTGAATAAGTTGAGCTAATGAAGATTGCTTGATTAAATTGCTATGTTCTATAAATAAGGCACTTAAAATAGGATTGCATACAAACTTTAAGATCGTGAACGTTAAAGAATGTATAGTGGGAAAATTAAATTAGTCAATTCCACTGAGACGGCACAGTAAATGTATGCTTATCCGGAAACAGTCCATTGTTAAAAAAATAATTGGTATTCTCCAAGGATCTACAATTTAATGTATCACGAATTAATGGCCTAATGGAAAAATGGAATTTTGTCCATGAATATCGTACGATTTGGCAGAGCGACAAAAATATTGCGTAATCAGGATAGTCGGGAATTTACTTACCATCACATAAATTGCAAATTCTGTAGTACTCGTACTTTATATATTTTACATAGATCATGAGATAGTAAATACGTTTACTACGTTTAATGATTTTTGTTTTTATTACTTAATTATTGTTTAAATTATATTTATTTCATATGTCTAATAGTCATTGTTGAATTTTGTATCCTTTTTATTCATTTTATCACTTTTTAATTTTACAACTCATACATTAATAAGCAGTGTTTATTTTAATCAGTTAAAATTTTCCAATAAGCAGTGTTCATAGAAACATTTTTTTTGTTCCGATGTTGAATAATATAGACATTTCTCGTCTGTAATTCGTCCTTTTAGAAATCTTCTATCAGCCTATATTTTTTGTTAGGCATAGACCAAATAAAAATATTTAAAAATGAATTTAAATGAAAAGTTATATAAGAAGTGATAACCTTGATTTACCTAGCCCAAATAGCCTACACAACTATAAACCTAATAATATTTTACTTGCTTTTTACGACATGCTCGGTGTTCACA
>DWHP01006449.1:0-11410 GCA_018247895.1 Parnassius honrathi | reverse complement strand
ACAATTAACTGTTAGTTTAGTAATCTAATCTTAAGTTAAATATAAAAAAAAAACATACATAAATGTTCAAAAATAAAATAATTCTCAAAAATCAGCTGAAATGGAAGTCATCTCCATTCATTTCTGCTATACAGGGACATAATTCCAGAATTGTACATACTTGTTTTTTTTTTATTGTACATACGTACATGTATCAAAACGACGATGATATTTTGAACAATGTTTTATAAACTGATAATAATACGACCGCAAATTGATAACTGCGCAAGTCACAATTATAATTATCATGTCCAGGTGATACGCCCCCATTTTTTCCTAGGAATCCGTCCGGATAGGTCCCACCTACCACCACCAGGCCGCCGCCAAATCGCAGCCCTTGTACAATGATACGCTATGTTCCGGTGTGAAGTGTATAAAAAGTCAGTGTAATTACAAGCTGTATGGTATCCCATCTTAGTCCACAAACATGACAATCCATCTATAGCCTTCTTCGTTTGAAGTCAGAGAGCAATCCGATAGTAAGTAGCTACCGCAGTCTGTGATAGACTGCGGTAGCTACTTACTATCGGATTGACCTTAAGTTCCTTTGTCTCTTAAGTTTTATATATAATAATAATATTAAAAAAATATCTGTAGTGCAATATCCCACATAGGCGGATAAGTAATTTCAGAGTTCCACTTCCACACCCGAGAGATAACTTGTGAATTAAATCTAAGACTTTTTTTCTAAGTGCTAGATCCATATTGTGACATTTCAATGCGCTTAATTGGGACAGATTCATTTAACTTTTATGAAGATCATCACTAGTTTGGCTTGTTTTACTACCATATTAGTATAGTGTATCTAGAATTGTTTCACTTATTGCACGAAGTTGACCCTATTACAGATTATTGGCGCAGATATCTCGACTCGTAGACTGATGACCATAGCTGTGACATTCAAAATTAGTGGCATTTCATTTAACTGATCCGTTAGGCTACGTCAGTTACTGTGGTCTTAATACGAATATCATCGTTACGAGTTCTATCAGGCAGACAAACTCCGTACATAGCCCTTTAGCTTCCCTATACAGCCAGCAGTGAAAATGGCATATGTCTTCACTGGCAATATACTCTGATGGTACTTTAATGTTTTAATATACATGAAAAATTTTCAATAAGTATTATGTAATAATATATTTAATATTATTTATTGCACGACATACAAAACATACTTATAAACTATACCTATATACAAAAGAAGTATGCAGCGTGTGGTCTTATTGCCGGCAGCAATTTCTTCCAGACAACCAGTAAATGGACAGTATTGCAGAAAGAATGAAACGGTTAGACAATCTACATTAAAAAAAAAAACGATTATTTTTTTCAATATAGATTGTCAGTATAGATTGTTCCTGACTAGTTTAAGCGACATAAAGTGTACTTAATTCCTAGCTTAAGGATGATAAGATTTATCTACCCGATATGTGATTATTATTAGACATACAGACATGATAAATGGTACGGTGTTTTGTAATATGTAATAAACCGTTCCAATTGATACTTTTCGTAATGTACACTATACGTAGCTAACTAAGATCATATAGTGTATTAGATATGTAAAATTTAACCTCTCAAACACCTGATGGTCGGTTCCGACCACGTAGTTAACGAAATCGCAAAGGTGCCGAATTTACTCAAGGTTTAATTGGCGAAATTTATTATATATAAAATAGAAGATCTATAAAAAATAATTGCTTTCTATTTAAATTGTAATAATTTCAGTAGTTCAATAATAAGTTTACATTATATAAACAATGGCTTCTAGTTTTGACTTAAAAACCATTTTAATAACGAAAATAATCGTAATAACTTCTTGTATAATTAAATGGCATAGCAAGAAGAGGACGTGGCCGTGCTGCGCCAGCACACCTATTGCACGCTTGTACCTGAGCAAATCACCTCGCGCCAACATGTACAAAATGCGATGTTTGGTATTCCAGAGCTCAGAGCATTTAAGACCACGATCGACTGGAGGCTCTACCATAACATCTACAGCACATGCTTCTAATGTACGAAGCGATCAACTCAGCGGACGACGTAGAGGTCGCTGCCACTAGAATATAAAAGATAAACCGAGAAACTCTCCACGCAGCCTCTGCGATCACCCAAATAAGCAAAAGAAGAGACGAACTACCACGAGAGATGCGTGCGCAACTCTATAGTAAGCGAGCGCTGACGGTTCTGACGGACAAGGTGTCGGTTACAATCCAGGGTCATAGAGGAAAGATCTGGCAGCAGCGCATTTGGAAGTCAGATGAACAAGAGGTGTCGTTATACAAATTGAACCGACAGTTAACATAAACTAGACCCGCGTAAGCCTCTGACCAACAACGTTACGACTATTACGAGACCAAAGTTAGAGCGTATATCCTAGTAGAGCACTTCAAACACAGGTCCGAGGCCAGCTCTGAAGTGAAACACACGCAGATGAAATAGGATAGAATGCGATTACAAATTATAGTCAAACGCAATGATAATGTTCGTCCAATAGCGAGTTTGTTTTGTGCCTGTATAATTATTCGATACTTAGTTAAAATATAAGCAGTATAGTAAAAATGAACGCAGACGACAAGAATATTATAGTCCGTATTAACAGATAGCGGAACTGTCTTCCGTGTTTTGAAATATGAGTGGTTATGCAAAAATCGTAAATACTTATATGAAATTAATTAATTATTATAATCCGATTATTTATGGTGATAGCGGTAAATTAACTTCCGAAGGGTATCTATTTTAAACTTAGACTACAAAGGTGTAGTTTTCTGACAGAAATTTTACGTGTGACTTAACTATAATTAAGACCTGAGAAACGAGATATTTGTTAATCGAACTTGAACTTTCAGCTTTGTGGCTGCACACAATTTTGGAGTCTATCTATACGGAAGAAAGTATAAAGTTTATGCTGACCATTTGCTTTCTGTTTATATTTAAATTCTTTAGTCCAACTAAAGGATTCATCTAGAAGATTAATGAAGTTTCGTTTTCGTTCGAACTTAGAGGAGAGCGATTTTAAAACGTAGTGTCTCTGGTCGAATTTATGCAACTGCAGATGTCAAATGATTAAAATAATTAAATGAACGAGATGCCTAGAGAGATGTGGAGATTGGTATGCATATGTATATAGAACCTAAACGTGACAAACATTTTTCTGACAGCTCTACGACTTAAAAGCCTGATTGAGTGACGTAATTGAGTTAACATATTGTGATAAAAAAATAAAAAAGGAAGTAAGTGATTTGAATAATATTATTTCAGATACAAGCTCTTGTATTTTTGTTCCATCGAAATCTACAATTTTGTTAGATACCCGATCGTTATCGACCAATGTGGTATTAACGAGAAATTATTAAATATTAAAGAATTGTATTATTATATATCCACAAGTGAACACACAAGTGTTGGTTATCGAATATACATAATTATAATGAATTTGCAGAAAATTCGTGTCAGTAATTCTAAAATTTCTTGGGAAAAACAAGTCCGGGGACTAAATGAACTTAAATAAAGTTGCTGATTTTTAGAATTTTTTTCGGCCTGCCCGTCAGTCTGTCTGTGTATCCACGATTCACGCTAAAACTACTAGACGGATTTCTATGAAATTTTGTAGGTGAATAATATACGATCTAGAGATGTTATAGGCTACTTTAAGCCGATTTCGAAACTTCAAAAGAGGAAAGTAATTTTTTTTTCTTTCTTTAGAAGTTATTTTTTATAATGATCATTACGTAACGGTGTAACGTAGTATTCTTTGAAATGTATACCGTATTTATAAGTAAAATTTATAATAAGTTTGCTAAATGATGTGTATAATTTGAAACTACACCAATGATCTACATTGTACTTTTTTAAAAGTTACATCTATTATTGAATGCACAGGAAGTAAAATATTTTGCCTTCACTTAATCTAATAATTTAAACAGTAGAAACTATTAACGTTTACATGTTTATATAATTATATTTATAAATGCTAAAGGAATTCTGACATTCATTGTTTAGTTTTTTCGTTATTTCATTTGGTGGTGTACATACGTATTAATTTAAGTAGATAAAGGTAACATCTATAAATAATATGAGAATTGATATATTTTTAATTATATTGCTAACCTATAATAACGCCATCTACTAACTGTTCAATAAACTAACAATTAGTAAGTAACTGATAAAATTAAATTATAGAATGGTACTGAATATCTATTAGTACTGTATCAAAAATTACTTACCTAAAATATTTAGACCAGTGGTTATTATCGAGAAGATTTTCCGCAATTGCCACGTGTTCAAAATGAGTAACGAAACTGTGTACATAAATTTGTGATGTAAGAGAAACTGTTTATAGATTAATGAATTCGGTGTCTATCGACATAGAAATATTGTCACTAACTTCTTTTGGTATTAAGTTATCCGATGTAAGTAACTGAAAATAAATTGCACTATGAGATCTTTACCTATATTTGACTGAATAGTTCATGGTATCGTTGAATAACCAATACTAATAACTAGGTATAATACAAAAACTTCGTTTCAGTTTAAATGAATTTTATTTAAGCAAATACGAGAGGCTTGTAGCTCCCTACAAGATTTTGCGGTACAAGTGCAAAACGTATACGATTCCCGCGAAGACCTATGAATCTAGTCCAGGGAATGTTATGCGCTGATTTATCACGTGTTCGGTGATGAAGTGGTGAAGTATAATATCGTGGGGAAACCTAGACCTGAAGACGTATCGAACTCTGAAAAGTTAAATAAATCGCAGACTTTACTCTTTACTTTAATTTGTAACTTCAATAAAATGAAATTACCTTGACGCCAAGATGGTAATGAATTAACACAATTCTGCTCATTCTGCATGGTCCCTTCAATCTCCTTAATTGTAGACATTCTTCCCGTTTGGTAAAGGCATGCCGAGGTTTGTTCGGATTAGTATTGCGTTTTCTATCTACCGTGCTATCGAATCTGAATGGCTTGCAGTTCACCTTAATTCTTCTTCATTCTCACTTTCATTTTATTCGATCTCCACATGCAACGCTCACTTTATGTCTAAGTACATTATCATAGAAAAGTATGTAATAAAGCCAAGAGGGGGAGCCAGGAGACCCATAGCCCAGGGTAACCTAGTTTGGGCTCCTGTCTCCCACAGCTACTCAAAACTCTTAAACTGTTTATGAAGCAAATGTAACTATGTAAAAAGTGGGAGAAATAAATGTTTATTATTATTATAAACATTTAAAGAGGTGGTCCAGGGTCAGGCTTCCAAATGGATAAACCAATTCCTCCCATAGTCCACCCAAATATCTGGTTATACGGCACGAATCTTAAGATGAGCATGCCGTACTTGCTTGGGTTATTTAATAGGTAAATTTTTCAACGAATCTCTTTCAGTACATTGCGACAAAATACTCAATACTTCCCGCGTGTATACTTATTCATTTCTGATGGTAGGAACAGGTAAGAGGATGGAACCTACCCTAGACTCTTAGGCAGAAGAAAAGTTTTACGACATTGTACCACGGTATATGGATATAAAAGAGACCTAGACTCCATCGTTGAAGCGCTATCATTCATCGGTATCATACGGTATCATTATCATTTTTCAGTATTTATCAAAAAATAAGCTTTACATAGGTATTACGACAATTTTACCGCCTTGTTGGTCCAGTGGTTTTAGTAGTGCAACTGCTGATCATGAGGTCCTGCGTTCGAATCCCTGGTCGGGGCAAAAATTAATTATTGAGTTTTTCCGTCAATAAATTCTCAGTACTTGCCCGAAGTCAGGAAGTTGGCGGTGTCACACCCCCGTGCCCCGGAAAGCACGTAAAGCCGTGGGTCCTGCGCCTGACTTGGGAAGAACCATGCTCTCACAGAATACCAGCGTAAAATAGCAGCTTATGTGTTTCGTATGGTGGGTGTAGAGAACCAAAGACACTTTTTATTGAATACAAGGCATTCAATTCTAGTTCTCAAGAGTGACAACGCATCTGAATGTTGATTCTTAATCGAGGTTAAATTTACATGTCTGTGAGCCACCGCATCCACTAACCATCAGGTAGACTGTGTGCTCGTTTATCACCCTTATTCTATAAAAAATATCTCCACTTTCATGATAGACTCTTTGTATAAGTATGGTGAAAACTTTGATGTTACTTCAGTCTTTTGAATTTCAAATGCAATTCCACTCCACAAATCTTTTTAAATACCTTTGTGACAAGTCGTAAGCGATGCGGGTGAAACTTTTGTTCAGATTGTATGAACGACAGCTTCGATTAAAAGTTAAAACAACCGATTGCGAAGTACTGGATAGGTTTACATTGTTTATTTTAATTACAATCTCGTGGCGTTCTGTGAATTGGTTGCTTTTCTATCGCAAGTTTCACAGCTGACTTGTTAGTGAAATGATTTTAAAACAATTTACTTTTATCTATAGCCGTAAAGTGTCAAGTTGGTTGTTGGGGAGCTTGGAAAAAAAACATCTTTCGGTGGAGAAATTTTATACGATTTATACACTTTTTGACAACTTGATAACGTAGCCCGATAAGTCGGTGTGATGCCGCTTTAACAAAACTTTAAAACAATTTGCTTTTATTCGTGCCGGTAATAAGTAAAGCTGGTTGTTCGGAAACTCGGAGATTAAAACGCCATTCGACAGATAAATGAAATACAATTTATAAGTTTTTTGACAACTAGACAACTAAGCCTGATAAGGCGTTGTAACACCGCCAGCATTTCCGCAACACTCCTGCACATGTGCTTGAAAGACTCCGAAAAGTAGGTAGGGGGAGGGGGGGGATCTAAATATGAAATAAGCTTCCATTTTAAGGAAGTATGACTAGTATAATTATATGAAAAGTGGAAAACCGGTCAAGAACAAGAAATACTCCTATTAAAAGCGTGAATCTATGATACCGCGCTTTCCAGCAAATTCGGTGTGCTTTAGGGATGTGAACTGAATGTGAGCGTGCGAATATCGGTGCATAAAATACAGTTTGTACCTTAAGAGACATTTCACTTCTATTTGTATATGTCACCTTATTCCTAAATGAATTAATGTAATGAGTGAAACTAAAATACTTGAGATTTTACCTTATATACCCAATGAATCGGGTGGTTGTAGAGGGAGATCGCGCCGATTTAATTTCTGCTTAGTTTCAGAAGAGTTTTTATTTAAAGCGGACTTTCATACTGAACATGATAGCCACCCTTTTGTTTGGATTTAATTCGTTTCTGCATCAGCCACCTTAATTTTTGTTTCTCAGAAGGTTGCTTTCTTAAGAGTAAATTGTTATATTATCTGCACCTCGTTGAGTTCGAATCCCGGGTCGGGCCAAAAATTCAATTATTGAGTTGTTCCATCAGAAATTCTCAGTAAAGCCGTTGGTCCTGCGCCTGATCTATCTCCGGTCGTGTCGGTATATAGTCCCATCGAATTGTGAGTCCATCGAGAGTGGGGGAATAGAGAGTGCACCTGTGCTTGCGCATACACTTGGGCACTATAGTCCTGTCCTGCGCCGATGGCCAGTCCCCGTTGAGGCAGGTCACCGTGACAGAAATTCGATCTGGAGGACACTATTATTATATAATCTGCTTAAAACACCAGATGAGTGTCAGGTAGGAAAACAACTTATAAAAAGTTGAACACAGTATTCTGAGGAACGATTTATTTAGGCACCTACGCCTTAAATACATTTTTAAGGCGTGTAACTTATTAGGTCTAACTATGTAGGTTTAGTAGGTAAAGCGAATTTCGATAAGAAATGATGATAGCATAGCAATCACCATTTCTTATCTATTGAACGTCATATTGCTATCTCACTTCAACATCACTAAATCCTTCCTTCCCTCTTTATCTTTCCTACCTTTATAGAACTGAAGAGAAAGACTTCATAGCACTAAAAAGAATTTAATAATTTCACGTTATGAAATCGGACCTTTAATTCTTCTATAAACTATGTCTTAGATAAAAGGCTTTCTATGTTATTCCTCAGAGGACAACTCATCGGCATATTGATTTTCATTCTGGGATAAATGTTAATTTCTATGGGACACTGTATTCATTTACCATCAGGTGAAATGTGTACTCATTTGTCACTCTTATTCTATAAAAGAAGTAATTAATATCTACTTTTACATTATTAAACACTTTCATGATAGAATCTTTTCGTGGCAGAGTCACGCCGCAGCTCTACTGTGGTTGTAGCACGAGTGTGTCGGCTCGAACAGGTAAGGCCCACGCTCTTACAGAATACCAGCGTAAACTAGCAGCTTAATACTGCTGTGTTTCGTATGGTGAGTGTAGAGATCCGGAGATCCTTTTTTAGCGGAAACGAGGCATTCCATGTTAATCCTCACGGGTGACAACGCATCTGCATTTTGATTCGCAAACGAGGATAGATGTAAATGTATACGGGCCACAGCATCCACTTACCATTAGGTGGACTGTGTGCTTGTTTGTCACTTTTATTCTTTAAAAAAAAAGTAAAGTAAAACTAAAGTTACATCCTATGTACGTCCCATTGCTGGGCACAGGCCTCCTCTCATTTCTGAGAGGGTTTTAGGGCAAGGAAGTGTCCGCCGCGTTGCCCCAATGCGTGTGAAAAAAAACTCGTGTACTTAAAAATATACTAATTAGACCCTCATACGATTCTCATAAGAACTTTATCACAACTATAAGTTTTGATAATACTAGTGAGAATGGTTACTACGCAAGCTTGCGTCGTTATATATCCTAAATGGTCATTCAAAATGAAAAAAACTGGTTGAACACTAAAAAAATATACTGCCCAAAGGTGCAAAACGCCGGACGAGGCATACGTAGGATAGTTAACTCGACCGAGGATTTCCGCAGCGACTAGTCACCTGCGCGTCCAAGAAATATTTTTCCTTACCTACACCCTACCAGAGGAGTGTAATCTTCGCGTGGTTATTCCAATGCGCCGTGACGTAAACAGCGCGGAGGCAAAAGCCGTCCCAGACGTGGGGATCATCCCAGCGTGTCGCGTTCTCGGCTACCTGCCCCCAAACTCGCACCATCTTCGGCGGCTCGTCCCTGCGCCTCAAACTACCGCCAAGCACGCCCCCGTCACCGGGGTCTCCGCGCAAGGTGATAGCACTCCCGCGCCTACCGCGCCGAAACCAAACGCGTGGGTAAAGCCTCCGGCAATTGTCGCCCCACTACCAATGCCGCCTCCTCAGGCCCTCTAACCCAAGCCTGTTCCGCGAGTCTCATCATCCTTCGCCGCTGACTTCTATCTAGTTTACGGCTTTATCAGCAACATAAACGTCGCAGAATTATCTACCTTTGCCCGCAAACTTCGCGGAGCTACTACCCCTCAGGACAAGCTCAACGTCATGATGGAATACATAGGACTAATCGACGCAATCTGATCTTTCCAGTACGCCCCATAAACAATACTTAAAATCATAATGGCGGTACAATCGTAAGGTAGACTTAAACCGCGCTCTCTGACTGTTGCGTTTTTCAACGCAAACAGGCTCAGAGATCAAGAAGACGAGAGCGCGCTCTTCCTGCGCAACCACGACGTAGACGTTATGCTAGTGCAAGAGACCCACTTGAAGCCTAGCCACCGCAATCCCAAGATCGCAAACTACACCCTAGTTAGAAATAATAGGCTGACCGGCCCAAAGGGCGGCACTTTCATCTATTACAAAAGGTCCTTGCACTGAGTACCGATTGACGCCCTCCCTCCCGTTAACTAACATAGAAGTCTCTATCTGTAGAGTAGCTCTGTCCAGCCATCCCCCACTTACTACTTTTTCGAAATACCAACCGCCAGCGAAGCGGATTATCGAATCAGACATATTTAAGTTATTAAACCTAGGCCCCAGTGTCATAATAGCTGGAGACCTCAACAGTAAGCTCTCCTCCCGGAATTCGCTCGTTATTCATAGGCCTTTCGGGCCGCGGGCGCCGAGTTATATGAAGCTGTAAGAGCCACATAGGCTAGCAGCATTAACATCATCGAAACCAGTCAAAATGAAAAATTATTAGAGAAAATTAAAGATGAAGATTTTTAAAGACCAATTCAGTGATACGCCACTTGACGTAGGTCGTCGACTTTTATTTTTGTCACTCACAACATTAAGACAAATCATTTAGGTTTGGCATAGATCACTAATTTAAAAAAAAATCACATTTTTATTAGTGATCGATGGGGTTTGTTCTCTAGAGCACCAAAAAGAACAAACATGAGTACATATACGCGCCGTCGGGTAAAAAGACAGATTATCTGAAGGATGGATGACACTACACTACACACAAAATTATTTAGTTTATTAATTGCATCGGCTAACTATTATCGGTGTAATAGACACAACAAATCAACTGACATCACAACCAATGAGAATGTGCCAACTTTTTTTATAACAAGGAATAGTGTGCCAACTGGGATGCTGAGTTTTTGAATGTGTAGGCGATGAGCTAGCTACCCCACACTTCTTTCGCAGTTTTCTATCTTACCCCATTTTTGAATAAACGTGGTCCAAGTTGCTTTGGACTCTGGGACCTCTCGGTGATCACAGACGTATTTATGTATGTATATGACCCAAAAATAAGTTAAACACACATATTAGAAACTCCAGCTACGAGTCTATTAACTGTCGGAGAACTTGGCTAAAAGGTCGTGGGATCTACGTTAAAGTCTTAGACATAGTCATGATATTATTGCACTAGAAAATATTGATGAGAGTGATAAACGAGTTAATAGTCCAGACAACGCATCAGTGTTATCATCATTAATTGAGGGTACATATGGGTGTAGGTGTCTTTTGAAACACTATTCACTTACCATCAGGTACACAGCGTACTAGTTTATCACCTCTGCTTCTTTAAAAAAAGTCAAAGCTTGTCCACTTTGTCATGGTGGTCATATCCTAAGGTTTGACTATGAATACGGTAGTCGATTATCCTTAAGTCAATCTAGGCACGTGCCTAGCGGCGCAAGGTTAAACAGGGACGCGCGGGGAACATTTGAAACGAAGCAAAATTCTTATCTTATATTATGATAACTCCTACATCACCTTCACTCTCTCATTATAATTTTCACTCACGCCCACGTGTTTAAGGGTAATTGTGTCCTAATTATTATACAACTATTAAATTATATTATAAATTAAAACATAGTTTATTTGCAAAATGAGTGGTTATAATAGTGGAAAATTACGGCCACTAAAGGGCCACCGATTAGGTGCTAGCCTAGGGCGCTGTCGACTTTTAGTCCGCCTCTGCATCTTATAAAGGATGTCTCAGCGCTGATTTTAAACTTTGAATATTTATATAAAAAAAAAAAACAATTGTGTTTATAATATTTTAATTGTAGTAAATTATAGTACATTAGTGCGAATTTTATGTACGGAA
>DWHP01006448.1:0-11411 GCA_018247895.1 Parnassius honrathi | reverse complement strand
CAGCGCAACTTGTCTATCTCTTCTTCCAGCTCCAGTATCTTCTCGTCAGTCCTCAGAGTGCGTGCGTTATATGTTGCGAGGTCGAGTCGTCATAGATGGCAAACGAACCTCCACCGGAGATTCTTAGCACCCCCTGCCTCGCCGATAATGAATTAAGTAATAATGCATCAAGATAAATGTTTCAACTTTTAAAACATTTTATAATGAACAGTAAGCGTCTATGTCGTTTAAAGGTTAAAAGGTGAAGGATCAGGTATACCTTCTTTTTTATATATAATCTGTATATCATAACAAATTAACCGTCGATTTATTATACATTCACGGTCACTGACCTTTTTATACCTCCAAAAAATTAGTTTTTGTAGATGACTGTACCGTTTACAATATTCAGATACGTACTGTTTTTACTCAAAACCAAATATATAAAAATTAATGTTTGTTTGTTCGTATTTTATGCCCTGTCATGCAGTTCATCAGATTGCGGTAACACTGTCAACATATTGCTTGCACTTCCGCGAAGGTTATAGTCATGGTTACACATGATAGGTGGCGTCGTTGTAGAATCCAGGTATCATCCGTGCCAAGCCGGGGCAAATCGCTAGCTATTGCATAAAAACGGTATTTGAATGACGGCAAGCGCATTGTAGAGTAACAACGATCTGATAAAAGGTGCAGGTGATTCAAAACCGTGACGGATGGCGAATTAATGTTGTCTAATTACTTGGGAAGATATTCTGTATTAACGCTGGCTGTTACTCATTAAAACGAAAAAAAAATGTATTTATTACTGTAATATGATCCATTTTAAGATTTTTATTTAGAAGGATAGATGTTATTAGCAACATATATAATTGAGGAAGTTAATATTAATGTGAAATAACTATTATTTAGTAATATGTCACTCAGTTGAAAGCTACGAATACGCATTGCAGTCTGTATTTATTCTGGCCATTATACTCCAAAACAAAACATAACAGTTACATACTACATATTATGCGATAGCGACGGGCGACTGCGAATAATCCGGTCCTTCGAATAAACTGCAACTACTAATATGCATTAGTTGAATTGAATATTAGTAGTATATAACTATTTTTCAAACCTATAGTTATAACTAGTTTTAATATAACTAGTTTTCAAAATCAAGTGATAAGTATTTTTGTTACTTTTTACTAATCTTAACTTACGTTTCAATTTAAACTTTGTTATTAGTTACTGGTACTCTATATCACATAGATATGGTAGAGTACTGCTAAAGCTATATTATGATGGATGCACAATTGGGTCAGTCACACAGAACAAGGACCACGCTATCACAGGATACTAGCGTAAAATAGCAGCTCGGAACGTGTCATCCGCATGTACGTCCTTACACTGCAGGTCTCGGGCCTCGGGGCATTCCCCATTGCCTTGATTCTCAGCACGGTGCATTACTATGGAACGGTCTTAAGAGCCGTTACGGTTCTAGGTATAAAGGGCTGACGGGCTAACGTTAGCCGTTTGTTTGGGGTCAAGTTACATTGGGTGGTCAATCTATGACGTTGTGGGCTGATTACTCGACTTTCTAACCTATGTAGAGAGGAGGTCTCTCGGTAGAGGTCGCCTGTCCGAGGACACACCCGGTGCAGCGGAACTATGTTATTAAGATGTGGGTGTGGGTCGTTATCGGCGCGGTTGAACTACCGCGCGCCATCCGGACCACAAATTCTTCTATGGGTTCGACTTTAAGTTGGCCGCTATAACGTCGTTCTGGACGTAGCGACCTGTACTGATAATGCTCCGTAAATATAGGTTCTGCTGGGCCGGAGCAGCGTAAGTTAGCCTCGGTCTTATGTATAGCTCGTGCATCTTAATCTTCGTTTTGATCGGAAGCTTAGATTCAAGTATGGGAGGGAGCATCACCCACACACATCTGGCGTTGCGGACGATGAGGCCGACCAGCGTGATCATGCGCAGTATCCTGTTGATCCGACACCCAAGATAAGCCACGACCTTCTAGTACAGTATAATACAGACTTTATACAGCTCAAGCTGTATAAAGTCTGTATTATGGGATCTAGGTAACCTTAGGGTTCTTAATCAGAATATGAAAACTATTATACAACTTTAAGTATTTTGTAACACTGATTTTATCATTAACGCTGCGTAGAAGCCGCTTTTTGCATGCTGTCACTTGCTTATTACAACAGTGGTGTGTGCAAATTGCCTTCTAAAACTTATTTTCATGGCGTAATTTTACACTCTTATAAACACAGTAATTTTATTACTTCAATCTATGAGGGTAAAATAAAACTAAAAAAATAAATGGCAGCAGTAGTGCCATTTAAAGCTGTATAAGTGATAAAACATCGTCATTTTGCATGCGCTGCGTGTTTATATTGTGCCAGTAAACTAAATTATTTTGTTATCAATATGTTGAAAAAAGAAAAAGATTTGGTGGAGTGAGATAAGCATGTAAAATCTAAATAAAAGTTACCCGATACTGTTCTCAAGGCAAGGTTTTTCGTCTTTTATACCTATCGCTAAAGAGAATTACGTATTATGTTATAAAAACTGATATACTGCGTAAATAATAAAAATATTATTTTATACAACTGATTAAAAATCAATGGTTGTGTGAATAAATGAATCAATTACACTATAGTTTTTTCATGTGGTAGAGCCATGCTACAGCTATATTAGTCGTATAGTTGTAGCACGAATGGATCGGCTCGACCGGGGAAGGACCACGCTCTCATAGAATACTATTTATTATACCACATACCCATTTTACTGGAAATGAGGCATGCCATCTCAGTCCTCAGGGATGACAACGCATTTGCATTTGATTTGTAATCGAGGACAGATGTAGTTGCCTATGGGCCATCAGGTAGATTTTGTGCTCGTTTGTCACCCTACCTGATCCTATAAAAAATACATAGTACAGCTACTAAGACTATAAGGCCCTCGAAACGCTGTTCAGACTATTTAGTAAATTGTCGACATTTTAGGAGAAATGTAAGCTAATAAACTTTAAATTTAATTTTAGTAATATTAGACAATATTTTTAGCCTATACCATTATTTTCAGTTTGGCTAATGATTTCTGTGCCCTAAATTGCCATCATATGCCGACCAATATTTAGTTACCACATTTAGTATGTTGTCATAAGTGATTATTTTGCTGGCGCGTATTTTTTTTTAAAAGAAAACATACAAGTTGACCGTAAATCTATATTTGCTCTTTCAATCAACATGAACTATCACCGTCTAAACTCAACTCCAATTAGAGTATAACATTAATATATTAAATATATTTTTTACCCTGTCATTATATATAGCCATCATCCAATAAAGTACGTAAATAATTTAGAACGCTTATGTTTAAGAGTTACTTATAAGATAATATCAGTATCTAGTGTAATAGTTTCTTTGCACACCAAATAACAGCATTAGTACAGCTGATATAAAGGCTCTTTTATGCTTCTACGTCTACTGTACCTACAGCGCTACTAACGCATAAAGCTGTATAAGTAGTGCCAATTTTTCACTTACTAGCACTGTATAAGCGCTAATGCAGCTCATATACAGGTTGCGTGCTGCTTGGGTAATGGGATTCGCTGCAGACACGGCGTCCTCTGCACAGACGTAGAACTTCCTGTCTGCAAGGAATGACGCCACTGGCCGCAACATAGCAGGAGGGATACCCGTTTGATCTTCTAACTTGTAGAGTAATCAATAGCAGCTCAATTGTGCAGTGTTTCGTATGGTGAGAATAGAGAACTAACTGGAAACAAGGCATTCTATCTTAGTTTTCACGGGTGACAACGCATTTGCATTTATTGCTTAGTCAATGATTGATGTCGATTGCTATGGAACACAACATCCACTTTCAATTAAGTGGGCAGTGTGCTCGTTCATCGCCCTTATTCCATTAAAATATCCTATTTAATTATGACTAAAGTCGGCAATAGCGTTAAAACTGTAGGTTTAATAATATGATTTTCATGTTGTCTAAATATTACAAAATATTATTATTATTACAAACGATATCATCGAGATAAATAAATATTTGCCTATTGTGAACGTGAATAGCATAGAGAACAAAACTGAATTTCAACAAAATGGACTAATATTATTTATTCTAAAGAAATAAAGGACACTAACTTTATTTATTTAATTTAAGTGTTAATTTTATAACTGATTATTTTAATGGTCAAAAGTTATATAAACAAACTTTATTTCACATTATGCTTACCGTATTCTACCCATATCACCCATGAGTATCGTAAAAGGTGACAGAGGCAACAAGCTAGGAGCCCATTTCCTGGTTTGTATAAGTTGACGAAATAATGATACTATATCGCCCTGTTTCTGCCTCCAAAATTCAGTAGATTCTAATATATGTACAAGAAGAATTAAAAAATTATTGTGGCTATACCTGTATCTTTTTTGCTCATTAAGTATATTTGCTAGAAGAGTAATTAGGGCGATATAACTAGACAATTATAGTAATTGCAGAAGATCCTAAGTTTTTACTTATAAAAATGTAAAACAAAACATACGAACAGTCCAGTGGTAGATATAGAAAACCGTTAAAATATTTACTCTCACGAACAGGAAGAAATCAGCAGGAAAGAATAAGTTTGTATGAACATCTTCTAAATTAATAAACTGAGCACGTGACGGATATCTGGGGGCACGGCAGTGCTCCGCCAAGTCGAGTGAATAAGCGGCACGGCTGTACCATACTTTTCTCGAAGCAATTCAGGCCATTTTCGACGCCCTATAACTTCGTAGTGGATAAAACCTTAGAAGCTTTTCAGTAACCGAGTAGGCATTTTATAAACATGGTTTATTTCAAATTTCATTCAATTTGAACCAGTAGTTTAAGAGTTATAACTAGTCAAAATTTCTTAATTTTGTCACTCACTGATTAACCGATCATCAGAATTCTAAGGTACTTCTGGCAGACATAAAAGCTTCAAATTCAGAGTAAAATTAGTGTTTCGTATGTAAATTAAGGAAAAACTAAAATATTTTTTATTTCGGTCCAGTTTTCTGGATACACCAACTGCATAAATAACTTTGTAATCACACATAAATATATAGAATTACAAAGTTACATTTGCAGTTAACGAATCAGTGTACTTGTATATGTATAATAGGTGTAGAGAGGTACGTTATTGGTATTCCAGAAGTAGAGGGTACCGAAAAGGTAAAAAAGTAGGACTATCTTACCTACAAAAAGAAATGAGATGCCATCAAAAACATACCTTCTAAAAAAACCAAGTCTTGCAACTCAGTTCTTCTACCGTAAAAAGTTGTGAGATCCAAGTAATACCAAGTCGGTAAATTTATTCAGTCCCTACTTAAGGCTCCTTCTGTTTTAAGTTATTACGTAATTAGCTAACCTAACGACATTTTATAGTGACCATATCAATGTTAAAAATCTTTTATGTTTTAAATATACAGCTTGACTTGGCAATCGCACTAAGCAATCTAATTTAATATAATATGTATTGCTTGTGAGATACATTGTGTTTTCATGCGATGGCCAAGTTAATCTACATATTTAAAACATAAAAGATTTTTAACATTGATATAGTCACTATAAAATGTCGTTAGGTTAGCTAATTACGTAATAACTTAAAACAGAAGGAGCCTTAAGTAGGGACAGAATAAATTAACCGACTTGATATTACTTGGATCTCACAACTTTTTACGGTAGAAGGACTGAGTTGCCAGACTTGTTTTTTTTTACAAGGTATATTTTTGATGGCATTATATTATTCTAGTACCATTTTATGCGTCTAAAATAGAATTCATTACTTCAACAACAACCGTCTATAAAAGACAACTACGAGCATTTCCAGTTCAATTACTTCTCAAAGTAATTAGTATGCTATAAATGTTCTGCCTGCAGCGGTCAGTCTGAACATACGGACGCGCCACTGACTGCGCGTTGGAACACTAATTGCGTATTTTTCTCGCCAAGTAAAAAATTATGCCCTAATAAAACTGCAATTTATATAGTTTTGTATAACATACTAACTTGACGAATCTAAAATTCAAAAACATAAATACAATTTTTAATTAATTTATCTTCTTCTATATAAGTACATAATAATAACAAAAATATAAATTGCAGATTGAATAAAACTACATTTACGGATTTTTGTTTAATTAACTATTTAACACAAAAACTAAACTTTTTCACACATCATAATTACAGCCCTTCACAAGTCAACTGCGGAACATAGTCCTCCCCCAAGGAATGTTGCAAAGCACGGTCCTGAGCCACCTGCATCCACCGACTTCCTAGGTTGGTCAGAAGAGAACTTTATATCAACACAATGGAAAAAATCACGAAAGGAATCTTCTCTGAGCAGAAACTATTTTTCAATTTCCCAGCTTGAAAGCGGTAAACATTAACTTCATTGTCCAAGGAACGCCATAGTGCACAGTCCTGGGCTGCTTGTATCCATCGATTTTCTCCTTGTCTTACCAAATCGTTACTCTATCCAGTGGGTGACGCCCCACAGTTTGTCTACTGGTCCTAGGCTGCCACTTGAAAACCTTTCTTCCCCATCGGTTGTCTGTTATTTGAGCTATATGGGCACGGCCCATTGTCACTTTTTTATAGGATAGGATGACAACGGAGCACACAGTCCACCTGATGGTAAGTCGTTGCTGTGGCTCATAGACGCCTAAATTTGTCTTCGGTTACGAATAAAATTGCAGACACGTTGTCACCCGTGAGGACTAAGATGAAATGCCCCATTTCCAGTAAAAAGGGTCTCCGGTTCTCTACACTCACCATACGAAACACGGCAACATTAAGCTACTATTTTGCGCTAGTATTCTGTGAGAGCGTGGTCCTTCCCCGGTCGAGCAGACCTATTCGTACTATAACTATACCTATAACTATACTACTAATATAACTGCAGCATGTCTCTACCACGTACAATATCTAATATTACTAAAATTCATCACTAATTTTATCACGCAGAGAAACCCCGAACATAACCCTCCCCGTATCTCGTCAACTAATTCGAGCTATATGTGCTCGCAACAATTACCGGCTGTTGTGTATAACATGATCTTTGTTTTGTCTATGTTTGTCTTAAGACCTATCCGTTTAGAGGCACTATTGTCATTGAGCAAAGTGTTTTTGTCCTCCAGCGATTCTATTATTAACATAAGTCTTATATTTTCTATTCTTTTAACAACCCTGTTAGTTGCAGCGGATCAAACCTAAGGGGTCGGAGACTGAAAACTTTATTTGCATTACTTTATGACCCAAAAGTGTGAAAAGAGTTATCCTTTCTAGACTCCTTCTAGAGACTCAATAAATGCAGTCATATGTAAAGAAACCAGTCTTATTTACTGGCAAATCAAAAGCTCATGGAGCTTACTCTTTCGTTTTAGAGTCAAGGGGACCTCCTCTGCCAGACGTATCTGAACAGAAGACCCCAAGGTTCTCCCCGCCTCTACTCACTCTACGTGAGCAAAATCTCAATAATAGTTAACCTTACAATATATGCAGATGACACAACACTTTATACATCGGAAAATTGCCCATTTAGAGTTTGCATTCGACTCCAAACTGCAGCAAACGCACTAGCTGATCGGTGCAGAAAATGGAGAATCGAATTCAATCCCGACAAAAGCAAAGCTATCATGCTTAATACGAAAGCTTGCTATAAAAATTTACTCTTAAGACTTAAACGACACGAGATTTAAGAATGAAGATATCCCTCCCGAGCTCTGGGTAGAGGAGCCTCACTCCGAAAGCACGAGCCGGGTGCCTCGGGACTGCAACAGGCGACGCGGCGCTTCGCGCCACGTCTACGCTCACGAGTCTATTTCGATGAAGCTGTAAAAGCAGCAGGGTCAACAGCATACAATTTCAGAAAAAAAAATCGTGGAGCTTTACACATTGGACTTTGTTTTTTCCATTTGAGTCCTCAACGGTGACAACACATCTGGGTTTCGAGGATAGATGTAATTGTCAATGAGCTCTAGCATTCACTCATCACAAAGTGTATGTACTGTACCATATATCTATAATCATTTATCATAAGGTGTATGTACTGTACCATATAATATCTATAATCACATCACAAGGTGTATGTACTGTACCATATATCTATAATCACTTATCATAAGGTGTATACACTGTATATACCATACCATTAAAAGTGAGTTCTTGAATTATTCTAAGTAAAAGACCTACCAAATAATTTTGCAATGCTTTTTTTATTAATCGACTTAAAAAAGGAGGAGTTACTCACATGGACTGTTTTTTATGTGTTACTCCAGAACATTTTTCTAGGTGAACCGATTTTGATGACCAGTAGTTTTTGACTTATCCTTAATAATGCATAATTAATTGACTTCGATTACATTGATAATATTCTCATTCTATTTATATTGAAGTCAGTTGTACAAAGTTTAATTTTACCACTTATTTAGTAAAAGTTATTGTGTATTGTATTGTAAGCTTTGTTTTTAACGAATTTCGTTGCAACAATGCACGCTAATAATTTACGGCACCCGGCAATGATCCACCGTACACCGACAAAATGTTTGTAATTCCTATTTCACGTAAATTGAACTATGCACTTCCAATTTTAGATGCAATAAATAGAAACGATCATTTATGTAACGTTATAACAAACATCGAGAATTTTTAAATCACATATTGGGAATATTTAAAAGTGTCTTTCACTATTTTAAATACCTGAAAGGACTTCGGAATATAACTATATCTAAAAACAAAGACATTAATTCAGGTCAATATTAATCAATTCAATTGTTATATGGGAAAATATATGAATTCCTTCTCTAAACGGCAAACTCAATAGTAATAAACGGTGTCTACCGCTGACTGTTGGACGGCGCTCTGATGTCCAATCTAAAGCGATCAAAATTTATTAAAATTCCAATTATTAGCTCTGCCTACCAACTTATCTTCTACCGTCATTGTATCGACGTATCGAAATCTACCGTTTTGGCCCTGGTGATGAATATGAGCAACTCTTTCGAAATATTCATGTCAGCTGATACATTTTCTGAGAAGTCCATGATCAAATAATTTTATATTTTTAACTACAGGCTGGTGGACAGTGTTGCTTTACCTAATTAATACCAGCTATGAATATAATGGGACAGTGTTTATATTTATATACTAGTGACCGTGCTTTCTAGGCTTCGCCTGGACAATCATCAGCATGATTACAGCCCTTCACAAGTCCACTGCTAAACATAGACCTCCCCCAAGGAATGCCACACAGCACGGTCGCAAGCAACCTGCACCCATCGACTTCCTGCATGTCTTAACAGGTAGTCACTTCATCTAGTGGGGGGGGTCACTCTAAACTTCGCCTACCGGTACGAGGCTGCCACTCGAGAACCTTTTTTCCCAATCTGTTGTCGGCTCTTCTAAAGCCGCATACATTATAATGATATTATGAAATATAATATTGAAAGAAATGAACGTTTTAATTTTAATAATTATAAAGCCTAAGTCAAAAGTAGTTTTGTCTATCATTCTTAAAAATCACTTTGAACCCATATAATTTGGTCAAAATCATTATTAGCCAGTATATTTACAGTTAAAAGTAGTATTGATCAACGTCCTGCGTCAAAACTACTTTTACTGTCTACCCGATTTTTGTTGTCTTAAATTTCAGTACGAAATAGTACATAAGTAGAACATAATATTACGTATGCACGTATGATGAAATAATAAGCAAAAAGCAAATTTAATAACTTACTAATAAATTCAATAAGTGATTCCAATTATCACCTTTTAACAGTGTATGGAATGAACACTACCCATTCCAATATTCATAACAGGAACGTTGGTCGGCGCTGCAAAACACGCTTCATATAAATTGAAATTGATTATTTAATTCGTAAATTTTGCAAGGTAATATGTTATGAAATCGACAATTGTCAAAACATACTTTATGACGTTCGTATTAGAATTTAGATGCAATAGATACTTTGAAAGTTTAAAAGTAAGTCTTAATACTTCACGCGAACAATTCTTGTACAAATACAGGGAGTAATAATTGAAGTCACTGTCTGAACTATTAACGTGATTAAATTATTGCAAGTTGAACAGTTTGGATTAAATGTAGATATGTAATGTAATGTTTTCACGTTTATCTAGATGCGTTATATAACAGCCACTTTTCGCCTAGATAGTTATATACATGCAAACAGATTTATTTTTCCTTATTGTATTTTTTTAAATGAAACTGGAGTGACGAACAAACTCAATCCACAAGATGGTTAGTGGCTCTTGCCGTCTTTGGCCCTGTACACACAAATTCAAACAAAGGAGTCTCGAAATTCATTATTACCCTGATTGCGGGGCATCGCGCCTGACTAAGACGCGATGCCCCGCACTCCGTTATTAAACTTGCCTTCTATATCCTCCACAATGAAACGCCGTAGTGCACTGCTTTATGATGGACCATGAGGAACTTCTTGTGATGGACCATGAGGGACTATTCATTTGGATATTTCATTGCATATAGGCCTTTTCAAGGATACGCCAACTGATTTACGTAAGTGTTGTTATGTACGTTAGTTGTCGCCTTACTTTATACCTTACCAGGTAGGTTGACGAGCGTTGTATAGAAACGATTTGCGTATTATAGCTACTGTACGAATGCTTCGACTCGACTGGGAAGAGAAGACAAACGAGCCGGCAGCTCACGTGATGTTAAGTATCCACCGAATCACAACCACTGCGAGCATGTCATGGGCGGCGGGGCTTTTTAACTTTTTAAGCTAAAATTTGCAAACAAATGTTTTGAAATCAACCTATTTTATAAATTATTGAACAGCTATAAGCACGTAGGTGAGTCGAAAACATGGTCCAGAAGATTTCTCCAATTTATTAGGACCCCATTAAAAAGTTTTCTGAATGAGAAAAAACGCCTGAACTACTTAGTCAACAAATCCAAGAAGCGATATTATACAGAAAAAAGTTCAGTTAAGAACTTCGGCTTGTTGAAAGCAAATATTTTTAACTCTTCATGTAAAGTTAGATCGTTATAGTAGCAGTAGTTACTAATAATATGACGAAAAAATTTACATTCACATTTTAATGACCTTCGTTATACTTCACAATGTGTAAAATCTCCCGCATCTGCCTATACATGATTTAACAGTGGTGCCGGTATGAGTCGGGGTGGTACCACGACCTCACAGAATACCCGCGTGAAGTGGAAGCTCTGCTTCTGCATTTCGTCTGTTGAGTGATTGGGCACTGCTCGGAGCAAGCTGAGCAACAAGACCAAGGCGACCCCGGCCACGCTGTCCGTAAATTTCTGCAACATTTTTTTTTTATAGGATAGGGTGACAAACGAGCACACAGTCCACCTGATGGTAAGTGGTTGCTGTGGCCCATAG
>DWHP01006447.1:0-11412 GCA_018247895.1 Parnassius honrathi | reverse complement strand
ATTTATGCTACCGTAAATATATATATATATATATATTTACGGTAGCAGCCTATCAAGATCTCCTGCTGAACAGAGGCTTTCCCAATGGATTGCATCGAATTGAAGAGATATTTGCCACAGTTGCCATGCGTGGCGGGTGGGTTAGCAATTACAGTTTTTCATTTTTTAGTTTTTATTAGGACGACACTGCTAATGTTCTGGTTTGTTTCCCTCTGTCACCTCGTACGACACCCACGAGATGACTGGGGCAGTGGATATTCTTACCCTGCCACTACATTTATATTACAATCAAGAAAATGATATCAAAAATCTTAAAAAAGGTTTTTCATTAAAGCAAGGAAGACTTGCAAAGAAAACTTTATTATAATGACTTCGTCGAAAAGCTATCTTTTGTCTTATCTGAGCTAAAATTTGGCTTAAACGAAATTCTTACTTGGATGAAATTCGAAATTCTGTGAAAATTGTTTCCTGCACATCGAGTAATAAAAATAAAATATGGGACATACACGACTAGCCCAGTGCAATAATTTTCCTACGACGAGAAAATAAATAAAATTTCAGCGTACCGTTCGGTTAATTTATTAATTAAACGATTATATAAAAAATAAAGCCTTACTACTAACTTTAAGCCCATACCTAATATTTAATATTCGGCCGACTGTAGGTCTGTTTAAAGAATTATCATCTACGAGGATAATGGAGTCATAACGTAATTAAATTATTAGCAAATTAAGGTGCAACACTGCAGATGATTAAAAAGCAGATAAATGCTGTGTAACCTATTTCGTTAGGGACGGGTCTCGAAGATGTTCCCCATGAAGAATATTGTACAATTAACTGGAGTGAGATTTTTAAATATTATTATTTAAAATCATTAGTAATGCCATGTCGATATAAGTGTGAGGTGGTCTTATTTGTGCGTCAAACCATCATCCAGAAATCTAAAAATCCAGCGTCACAATAATTAATTGAGCCAAGAAGCACATATTTCACACGGATTCTGTTTGTATTACCATTTACCTATAATATATGCACAAAAGAACCTAGAGCTTTAATATTTTAAGAGCCACAAAAAGGTCGTGTTATAAATATTGATCAAAATTTGTTTAAATACATATATAAAACTACAACATACATAGTACAGTCACCAATGAAGGCCCACTTAATTTCAAAACCTCGTAAAATCTTGCAGATAAGTAAAGTAAAGAAAAAACATAATTGAAGTTGTAATATATTTATTTGAGAAACAAGATATCTAAAAAAAGTAGTACAGCTTTTGGCGTTTTAACACAAATGTAAACTCTTTGCAGAAACTTGGTATTGGGCATCTCGGGATATCTTGGGAAGCTGGTCGCTGAAGATGGCCCGAAAAATATTATCCCCCGAAAATATATGCATTAGAAATTAACTTAAACACTTTAATATAAAACATCAAAATAGAAACACATCCTTCTCACTACTATATTCATAAAAGTTAAAAAATCAACCAAATATTTAAATGTGGGCTATCTTAAATCTATCAAAATGAAAACCAACTATAAAATAAAAACAAACTACTAAATAAAATAAAATTGAACTTTTTGATCAACTCTGAAAGTAGCTTATCAAAAATAAAAACAAAACAGCCTCTTTTTCTAAATTTTTATAAATGTCTTTCATAGGTGGGGCTCTAAGGAATACTGAAAATTAACTTTTAGATCAATCAAAATATACTTAGATAATTAAAACAAATTAGACGCTACTGTCTTTAATTGAGTGTGTACACTCCTAAAAATAACTGAAAAGAATCTCAAAAGTGAATTTACGTAATAGCTTAATCAGAACTTTAATTACACTCTGGATATATAAGTTGCTCCTCATCGTCTTTGGTTACATCCACACAGACTTCATGATACCATTTTTGGCATCGATGCATATCATCAAGTCTATCCACCTTGCATCTATGATAATACCAACCATGTGGTCGTAGTTTCTTAATGTTAGCCTTGGTATGCCATAAGTTTCAGCAGCTTTTCGCTGTGACCATTGGCGGCTTTTTACTAGCTGAAGGGCGGATTTCAACTGTGTTTATATGCACTCCCCGCGCCGTTTTTAGAAGACATTTCGTTTTGTAGAAGGTTTCATTTTAATCTGTGATAAAAAATGGAATAAAACAAAGAAAAATTTAGTACATCGAAAGTAATTAAAAAAATTGCTTACTTCAAATTCATTACATTCTTATTCAATCTCAACAACAAGTCTAACTTAAAAAAACCAAACATACAAACACAAAAATATACTCATACTACATTTCAATAATCCTAGAAAGGCCCGGGCTATGTTTGGGAATTAGGCTATGGGATAGGAAATTACACTCGGGTTGAGTATAATCTCGTAAAAATACAAAAAAGGAAATAAAATAATAACACTCGCCTGTAATTCACTGATAAATTGATTTAAAATGAATTTTCACAGTTTAGAGCAAAAAGATTTGTTTAAAATTTGTTAATTTTCAAAAGGATTTAGATAATGGAAGTTATTAAACGTGCATCGTCTTGACATGATCAAGCAAACTGTCACATTCAAAATGGCTACGCGCCGGTAATGAAACACACTTGCATTATTGTATGTGGTTCTAGTAGCATAAATCCGCGAAATTTCAAATGTTTCGAATAATCATAACTGTATTTTTTAAAGTGGGCTATCCTAGGAGCCGGGCCATCTTCGGCGACACTACCTATTTTAAGTCAGTCATGTACCATAGTCAGTGTCTTTTTTGGTATTGTCAAATTAGTAAAAGAATTGTTACTTGTTTTTTTTTATTTCTTTAAAAATTTGTTATTCTTTGTTTTTTGAGACTTTCTTATGCACGTTTTTTTAGCATTGGGTGACAAACGAGCACACAGTCCACCCGATAGTAAGTGGATGCCCATGGACATCCATTTATTCTCAATTAAGAATCAAAATGGAAATGCGTTGTTAACCCTGAGGACTAAGATGGAATACCTCGATTATTAAATAGAGATTAGTAAATAGGGTCTCCGGTTCTCTACACTCACCATACGAAACACAGCAGTGTTACGCTAGTATTTTGAGAGAGTGTGGTCCTGCCCCGATTGAGTCGGCCCACTCGTGCTACAACTATAGTATGGCTGCAGCGTGGCTCTACCACGTACAAAATTTAATAATTTGCAATAGTTAGTTATTTATATTTTTCCGGATATTTTTCCTTGTGCAATTTATGTAACATGTAAACTGTCTCCACGAAACAGTAGAAACTCCTAGTGTTGGGGTAACTTATTTATTCAAAAGAAAGAGAAAGCATACTTACCATTTGGAAGAACATATGCCGGTTTGTATCAGATATATTTTATATCTAATGATATAAATATAAATGGACATATGTTAGAAAAAAGTATAATAACGCTTATTAAACAATGTTATAACGGAAATTTAATTTAGTTTAGGTATTAAAATATGATAAAACTAACCTTTCGGAATTCTGAACACAATAACAATACATGCAGCACTTGCGATATTTATTATTTTCATTAACTTCTTGCTCGAAGCGTGTATCCAGTTAAATAAAAATAGCTGGAGCTTTAGGCGTACTATATTAAAAGTTAAAGATATTGTGTAACTAATTTATTTAAAACGTTGTTGCTGATTCTGTCGCGGATATTTCAGGGTATGGAGCGTTTTATTCCATCTTCTGTGATGCACATCGGAGGCAGATCCCAGCCATGGTTTGGTCGCTCCTGCAAAATAGAATCCTGCTACAGGCAGAAGTGCTATCGGGCCTAGGCTGATGTATCGACGTCCCGGAATGTAAACACCAACGTTCTTAAAAATACGTATAATTCCGCCTCCAGGTCCTTCAAAAGTGTCACGGCGAGATCGGAGAAGCCTTAGTTGCCCTTCCTTTGGAAAGAGCGAGAGACCAGAATGCACAGGATTCTTGTCTCTCGGCAAGGCTAACAAAGGAAATTTTTGTAAGCCATCACTTCCATCTCTGCACAGGGAGCATGACTCACTGGCCTATGCCGAACAAGAGAAAGCCGATTTATTAGGTACCATTTTTGGATACCAACTCGACTCTCGATGACGGGCAGAACACACCGCCGACCATCCCACGGTGTCAGTATTCTATACCTGATGTGCATTCACACAGTCCTCAGTACGCAAAGAACTCCTCTCTATGGACATTCCGAAGTCGAGTGGGCACGACGGAATCCCACACAATTGTGCTGAGGACGTGTGCTCTTGAAATGACAATGCTTCTAACGCGTTATTTCCGGTACTCCTACTGAGCTTAGTCCCAAATTCGCGGATGACAGCGTTCGTGCACCTGATCCCTCTAAAAGGTAACCGCTCTGATCCGTCCGGGCCTATCGCCATCTCTTTTTTGTTTTCGAAAATAATGATGACCGTCATTAACTAGGTGTTCATGCGGTATCTCGAAGAGCACCAACTGACTAGTAACCACCAGCACGGTTTCCGTCGGGGTCGCACAGCTGGTGATCTTCTAGTTCACCTAACACATCAATGGGTGCAGGCAGCCGAGTCCAAGGGGAAGGCCTTGGCGGTGAGTTTGGAAATAGCGAAGGTCTACGGTCGGGTTTGCCACAAAAGGCATTCATCATATGGGCTTCCCGAGAAATTGTGCAATGGAAGCACCGGTTTTCTCGCTGGTCGGAGCATAAAGGTCGCAGCAGACGACGCATGTTCCGATTATAAGCCTACCAACGCTGGTGGTAAACAAGGCAGTGTGCTATCACCAACGCTGTTTCTTTTGAATATCAATGATATGCTGCAAACCAGTAGTATTCATTGATATGCGGACAACAGTACTGGTGATGTTTTTTATACCGGCCGTGCCAAAATTACACGTCATCAAGTACTGGAACAAACTTGTGTCCGAAATCGAGTCATTGTTAAGCAAAGTCTCGGATTGGGGCAGACTAAATCTAGTCCAGTTTATACGACTCAGCTGGGGTAGTGTATAGTAGGGAAAACTCAAAGTAGCCTTAAAAGTATCATAGTATAATGTCCACTATTCACTAACTAATGTCATTTTGAGGTTGTGTCGGACTTACTCAACTCTGAAGTGAAAGATATTTTTAGTATAAACACGAATTTGACAATTTAGTTACAAAATTAACGTTTTTTTACATAATTATGTACCTACTAATATATAAAAATTTCAAAATTTTTGTCTGGCAGTGATAGATATAGTTTTTATTTTAAATATTGGACTAATGAACTTTTTTGTATTATGTGTTATCGTTATTTATAATATTTATGTTATATTCCTACATTTTTCGATAGTTAAATCTCCTTATTGTTGTAATGGACTAGCGGTGGTGAAGAGTTTCGGGGATATAACGTCACCCTGTCTTACACCTCTATGCAGTTGGATATGTTTTGTACTCTGGTTCTGTACTCCGATAGCCACCGACAATTAACTTGGCACCGCAAATAGCACCGCCCAAACTTCGGCCGAATCAAAAGCTTCCTCATATTCCACATACGCAAGACAGTGGCAGATGGTACTCTTTGGTCTTCTGCACAATTTGCCGAAGTGTATGTATGTGGTCTATGGTGTTAAAGCCTTTTCGGGAACCGGCTTGTTCGGGGGGCTGCAAGTTATAGAGTCTGCGTGCGAGACGATTCGTAATAGGTAAAATTCGGTAATAGGTAATTACATTGATGTTTTAACATTCCTAAACTCGGAACGAAAAACGGTATTGAATGCAATAAATTTTGCCACCATTAATATATTTATTTTTTGTAGATTAGTACTTTCTGATTTTACGAATTCGTCTTCCGTGATGTAATTTTAATAAAATGTCGAATGAAAGTCAACAATAGTCATGATAACTTGAAAATTTTTGAATGACTCATATCACATTAGCTTGTTTACTATAGGAGTGACGTCACGACGAAATTTTATTTGGCGGATAACGTTTTGGACGTTTGAGGCTCAGATTAAAAACTATTCTTAGAATTGAATTATAAAATTTATAATGTATTTTTATAAATAGTAATCAACAAAAAAGATATCATAAATACGTATAATTTTTTTACATGGTGCTAGATAACGTATTGAAGAAAGCTGAAAATCTTCCGAGTACGTTCCACACAATAATATTATGTGTAACTACTAGGGAAAACCAACATTTCTTTATCGTGTAATAAGCTCATAAATCTGCCATGTAGTATCATATTTTTCTAGTTATAAGAAAATGTGATTTAATACGTACAGGAAGATGTCAGATACTAAGCTTTGAATAGTTTATTGCTACAAAATAAATGAATTCATAAACCTTTACGTTAGTATATATTTCTTTGGTTCTCTATGATCTTCTATGTTTATTCTGAGGATTTGAAAACGTGGTACAGTTTGAAGCAGTGAAGTGGTATTGTGTCTCTGTAGAGATAATACCACTCCAATGTCACCAATTTATGGTCTAAAACAGGGGAGGACCACGCTATCACATAATACTAGCGTTAAAATTACTATCAAAGTAATGCTGCAGTGTTTCGAACGTACGTGTAACGAAGCATTTCATCTTAGCCCTTAACACATTGTGCAAACGTATCTGCGTAATTTTTAATATAAAAGTATCGGTGTCTTTGCAGGGATATAAAGACCGGAGAAGAACCGAAAGCTTTGTCTAGAATAACGGTATACAATAGCAGCTTTATCATGCTCTGTTTTGTATGGCGAATGCAGAGATCCTGAGACCTATTTTATAGAAATGATGCATTCCATCATAGTCTTCAGAAGTGATAATGCGCCTGCATTTTAATTCTTAATCAAGGAAAGATGTAGATGTGTATGGAGCACAGTATCCACTTACCGTCCGTGTGTTCTTTTGTCATCTTCACACTATAAAAAAACATCATCCAGTTACCATCAGGTACGATGCATGCTTCGGTTTTGGTGTATAGAAAAATAATTTTATGTTTTTATAAATTCATAATGGGTTTCGAGTACTCGCAAATATATCGGGAAATTGGGAAAATAAAGTTCTAAGGTGACTCAGATGTAGTGATTAAACATACAAGCAGATGAGGAGGGTCAAAAAGAGTAGAGGATTAAGAGCTATTGGCTCACTGCCCTTCCAATTTTCCTTGTTGACGCCTCGTGGGAGCCACACTAAGATAATCTTAACAAAGCGAAGACGCCGGATCTACTACGTTCACACAACCTGCGAAACAATATAATCGTTCCTCTGATCTAATTACCTAACAATTACTACTTTGTAAAATTAAAACAGTGTTCTTTGGCGATAAGTATATTCTTGTAAGTAAATAATTAATTTTTTATGTTTAAAACGTTAAATCATAAAAAGGATAGTACCTATTCACTACATATATAAAACATTCAGCATGCAGGTAAGCATAGACCCGCCTCATTTCCGAGAGAATTTTGGATGACTCTGCTTTACCAATACGCGTTGGCGCACTTCATATGTAAATTCAATTTAAAAAAAAAATTAAATTTCTCAAACATAGAGGTTCTCGCTCGATGTCTTCCTTCACCGCAAAGTACGTGGTAAATCAATACTAAAAGAAGCGATAAAACATATTACTCCATATTTTTATACATATTTTTCCAATTGCGGTCAATAACAATAATTCATTTAAACAATGTTTGTCTATTATCGAAATTAGATATTTTATCTGGTCCCAGTTTATTAAGATTACGAGGAAAATGATGTTATAAGCTTATAAAAAAATAAAATTGAATTTTCCGTTGTGTTTTCTATTTATAAGTTTTTATTTCGTTATTTTGGTGACCTATACGGTCGTTCGAATTCTCTCAATACCCTAACGACCGGCTGGCAATTCCAACATATCGCTTCTGGAATTATCCCACCATCTACAGCGATTTGTCAACCGAGCTGTTAAATTACGTATCACGTTTAAACGCTATCAAGAGCTCAGACTTAAAACAAGTCCTCGGTAAGGTTATATAATAATTAATAGGTTGTAACTGAAATAGAAAGAAATCGATTTTTCGTTTAACTTCACCGTTAAGTAGATAAGTGGTGAACTAACAGTAAGACAGGATTTAAATAAATATAAAGTAAAATTAAGAAATGCAGCCGTCCAGTGGTTGCGTAAAAATATCCACTACCCCTTTTATACGCGGCAACCGTGGAATATCCGCTACGGTTGCCGCCCGGCAAGCTTGATATGCTTACATATTAATTATCTACCGCGTGAGGCAATCCGTCTGGAGGCCTATGTTCAGCAGTTGACGTTTGATAGGTTGTAATGATAATGATGAAAATGAATTAATAGCATATATACGTCCCACAGCTGGGTGTGCCCAGCTTTATCTAATTTCTTAGGGATTTAAATAAAGAGTTTGCCGTAACGACACAGTGCGTATTTGACGGGCTTCATGTGTCCGTGAAACATAATTTCTTTCTGTATACTCGTATGAGTTAAAATTCCAATTAAGAGTTTCACTTCAGCAGGCTGGAGTATCAATGGGTCAACCATATAGCTTGAATATATCAACCATCTAGTGTGTCTGGTAAGAGGTAGTTACCGGTAAGCGAAGTGTAGGGTGGCCTCCTACTAGAACTACTAGAAGGAAGAAAGCTGGTTGCAGCAAGTCGATGGCTGCAGATAGCTCAAGACCGTGCTTTGTGGCATACCCTGAACAAGGCCTATGTTCAGCAGTGTATTTGTGGAGGATAGTAATGAATGAATGAATGAATGATGAATGAATGAATAAAAAAGGTGAGGACGCCGCTTCATGTGGCCAGTTCTTCGAGGGTCACTTCTGACACGTCATGTGAGAGAAAATATATTTGATTTAAATGTATGCCTGTAATAAGAGTTGCGTTTATGAACAGTATACAGCAAAGAGTTCTTTTAACAAAGTCTAGTTGGGTAAAGTTCTACTAAACTTCAAACATTTTGCGACCAATGTACAGCATTTCCCTTTTAGAGCAGAACCACTTAGTACGTCTGTCTCTTTTACGTTATATATAACTTTAAAACATTGTTATAAAAGCATTTAATTTAAACATAAAACCAAAGTTTTGATACCTTTTTCGGATTGCGAGACAGTATAACGCACCAATCTAACGCAGTGTTTCTCATGTCCACAAAACATTTTTTTAAATTTTTGCATTAGTGATAACTCCAATACTTTACAACTCGTCAATTGTTTTGATTCGCAGGTGGACCTCGACGCTGTGCCGCAGATACAGGGACGGTCATAACGGATTCAAAAACGAATATTTTCTGTTTTTACATAAGTATTGACTCTGGCTTAGTTTCGTGCCCGGGATTTAAAACTCATAATATACTTTAATCAATTTGTTACCGTAATACTGAGTAATAGACTCCCGTTTTATTAAATGTTTAAAATACCAGTTTATTTTAATGCAATCTGCCGCAATCTACACGTATGTGAATTAATGAACGCAGTGCTAGAAAATTACTGGGATTATCCATTTTGACAAAACAGGTAACATTTCATTGTTATATATTTAACGTAACAGCCTATCAAAATCTACTGCTGATTAGAGGTTTCTCCAATGGATTGCGTTAAATTGAAGAGATATTTGCCATAGTTGCCACGCGTTGCAGGTGGGCTAGCAATTACAGTTTCTGATTTTTTAGTTGTTATTGGGACGACACTTCCAATCTTCTGGTTTGTTTCCCTCTGTCACCTCGTACGACACCCACGGGACGACATGGGGCAGTGGATCTTCCTACCCTCCTACTACATTTATATTACAATCAGGAAAATAATATCTAAAATCCTAAAAAAGGTTTTTAATTTATGAAAGGAAGAGTCGTAAAGAAAACTTTATTAATGTTACGCGCCCAGCTGATGGCACCAGCGCCATCTGGTATCAAGTATCAGAAATGGGAGTGTCAAGATCTTTCTAGAATTCGCCCAACAGCGCCATCTAGTCACTAGTAAAAGAATTAAACTTTCTAGAAAAGAACACACTCGAATTTTCTGCACTTAGTCGGTCGGGACAGGTATTAGCCAGGAACATTCTGGATGTTTCAGTGGAAAAGAGCTATTTAAAGCTACTCAGAGTCGCGATTGGGGCAGAATTTAATTTGGCGATACAAGTGAAGCTCTAGAGCGAAATAAAGTGAATCAGTGTGATTAATTATTAGTGTCTTTTATGTTTTAATTGGTGTTCGGTAAAAAAAGTGTAAATTTTAGTAATTCAATCGGCAGTTTTTATTGTCACGAACCTCAAGCCCGTAATAATTGGTGTCAGAAGTGGGATATAATCATGCCGATTTTAACGAAGGACGATACGGAGGGTGTACGTACCCAAAGTCAACGCCAGCAGGAGACGGACCAGAGACGATTTGAAGGTGTAACGCTGCAGACGTCAGAGGGCCAGCCGCTGGCCACGGAGGCTGGCCCGTCAGCAGCTCTTACGTTTGTAGCAACTGACTTAGGTGCTCCGATGGTGATGCTGCAGGAGCAGGCTTGCGAATGGTCGGCCTACGAAATCCAGTTCGAAGCTTTCATGGAGGCGAACGGCTGGAATAAAAGTCAAGTCATGACTGCACTCACCTTAGCCCTGCGCGACCAAGCCTTAACAATGTTGGAAGCTCTCGGTAAGAAGGTGACTTACGAGCAGCTCTTTGAGGCATTGGAGGCGAGATATGGTGACGCTCACTTGGAACACGTCTTTCGTGCGCAGCTTAAAGGTCGCGTGCAACGCAGCAACGAAAACCTGCAGCAGAGGGCCCTTGAGGTAGAAAAGATGGTTCGAAAAGCGTACCAGTCTGTAGCTGCGTTTATTGAAGGGAACCTGGTGCAGACGTTCATCGACGGCATCCGCGAACTTGAAGTCAGAGCTGCTGTAAGGCTCAGGCACGGTTGTTCTTCTCGTGGAGACATGTGGGAGCCGCCGTTGGCCCTAAGTAGGCTCTTTCGCCGCCTTCTTTTCTGTACGTCCCAACCGAGGCGCACAGCACTGACTGCAGCCTCTGCTCCCGCTGTTTCGGAGAAGCCTGCAGCAGGGGTTTGATAAAGTATCCTCCTCCGGCATTTTGGTCCGCGGGAGGTATTTGATTTCCCTACTACCCAACAGATCTGCCGAACATTCCCCTACCGCGTTCTCTGGAGGCGAGGCTCCCCCGAGAAATATTCCGCGTAAGTTGTTGTTTGTATAACCATTTACCAATAATATATAATATGTATAAAAGAATCTAGAGCCTTCATATTATTTTAAAAGCTACAAAAAATGTGTATTATAAATATTGACAAAAATTTGTTTAATATTAATTTTAAAGTTTAGTAATATTTATTGGATTAAAAAATTTATTTTACCAACTTATTAAATTTTTTGATATTTAAATTTAATTATAGTTGTTTTATTAAGTATTAAATTGTTATGATGCTATTAATACAAGTAAGAATAGGTT
>DWHP01006446.1:0-11412 GCA_018247895.1 Parnassius honrathi | reverse complement strand
GTATTTCGTATGGTGAGTGTAGAGAACCGGAGACCCATTTTACTGGAAACGAGGCATTCCATCTTAGTCCTCACGGGCGACAACGCATCTGCATTTTAATTCGTAATTGAAGATAGATGTAGATAGATGCCTATGGGCCACTACAACCACTTACCATCAGGTAGACTGTGTGCTCGTTTGTCACCTTGTCCTATAAAAAAAAAATTTAATTTTTCATTGAATTTACGTTCTATAAAGTGAAACCAAACCACTGGTTTCAAGGATAACTGTGTTTACACTAACACCTTGTATAAATAGGTCAGGGAAAAATTATATAATATCAAGAAATTTTATTTCAAAGTTTAATTACATTTAATTATAATATATGTGTGGCATTTTCTTCGATAACTTGTTGCCATCTTGAAATCGAGAAATCTTGAGATTTTTGATCAAAAAAATGCGACAAGTAGTTTAGGCCGTCCTAACTTGATGTTAACCTAATATTACCCAAAGAATTATTATGAGGCCGAAACAGATGAAAATCTGAGGGTGCAAAATCAGGACTATATGGTGGATGCATTAATACTTCCCAACCAAGCTCTCTCAAGTTTTGTTGAGTGGCCAAAGATGTGTGTGGTCTGGCGTTATCATGATGAGAGACCACTCAATAGTTGTTTCCAGTAGAGATCCCAATCGATGGCTTCGCCCGGGCTAAAAGCTCCATAATACACAATGCCTTACCAATCCCACCATACACACAGCATCACCTTATTGTGTTTTAATCCGGGTTTAGTTAGTCTTTGGAGCTTGACAATCTCTTGACCATAGCCATTTTCGCACACTTTTCACCTTTTTTCATTACCAGTGATATCAATCTTTTCAAAAGTGGTTTGGTTTTATTACGTTTTAATAGAGAATCGCAAACGAGTACACCATTCACTAGGTTTCTTTCAGAGAGCTCGTGTTGTAATAAATATCAAATATCGACTTTTTTTTTGTGGCTAGACTTTTTCAAATAGATTAAAACTATTTTGTGGTTAATCTTCAATTCCTCGGCTATGTCGTAACTACTATATGTATGAGAGCAAACAGAGCGAGCTCCATCTTCGACATCGAAATTGACTGAAAACGCTTGAATCAACTTTGTGCTACTCTTACTGCATTTGGTCCATAAACGTAAACATTTTTTTTTCAAAATTTGTTCGCGGCTTGACCCGCATTTTTTTCTTTCTTTGTATAAACTTCAAAATGTATCGAAGTTCTTGATTACATATACTCATTTTGGCGGACAGAAAACTTGAAAAATGGCGGGAAAGTGTTTTTTACTTTTTATTTTTCTTAATGTACTATGTGTATTGATATTAAAACCAGTCAGATACAAACAGTACAATCATAAACATTTTACTTTAAATTTATGCATACAAAATACTAAGAAACTTTTCCCCCGACCTATTATAATATAATATACAAATTATAAATAATTTAATACAAGCGTTTTACGATTTGTTAACCAAACGATAGTTAAAATAAATAGATACGAAATTCAATCGGACTCGCATTGCGTCACTATGTAAAGCCCAGATATATTGTTTTGTTTCTCGTCAAATTGTAATATTGTCAATAGAACTAGGTAAAGCCTTGGTTTCTTGATCGTAATGCACAACGCTGCGGTATGCGACTCAAACGCTGTGTCGTGACGCTGCGTTTGAGTCGCATACCATAACACCATAGCAGCGTCACGACGCAGCGTTTAGCATCTCTGCGGAGAAGTGATCGATTGGTTTTGCCGCAGCTACCAAAGCAGACATCAACATGAACAATCGTTTTGAAATTTGTGCTTTGTTTTAGGAGGAGGAAGAAAGAAGTTGTCTTTATTTTTATATAAAGAGGGATGATTGCGGATTAATTATGTAAATTATCTTCAAACAAATCCATTGTCAACCCGTAACGCACACCGCAGCTTCGCAACGAGAACGAGAGTTAGTGGTGAGCGGAGTATCCGCTCACCACTTAACCGCGCCTGCTTTTCGCCGCTGACGCATACTGCGACGGAACAATAGACCATACTACACGTTTTTTCATACGATTAAGTGTCCAGCACCACGTGCCGCATGCCGCAACGTTGTGCGTTACGACCAAGAGACCGAAGCTTAAGTGGTTACATACAAATAACTATTTCAGGACTAGATAATAATGTCTACGAAAACGTTTCTACAATTTTTTAATGTATTTTTTAAATTAAACAAAAAATTTAGGTTTCCCCTTCTGCAGGTAATTTAAAAAATTACACTGGTTTGTTTGTCTTTTTCGATGTACTTACATTAATTATAAATGCGCAATCTACCTAGTTCCCATTCTTGCTCACGATTTGAAATTAAAGCGACAGCGTCAATGGTCCGCGCTTGTTTGGACTGCCCGAAAGTGTAGGTATTTACCGCAGTAAGTAAGTTCGAGTAACGGGGGCCTGCTGTGGGTGTGGCTGTCGTGTAAGAGGCAATCACGGGATATAGCACAATATATCTCTGGGCTTCTGATTGATAGCGGTATATCATCTTGCTTACGCTAGAGGTAATGTGCCCACACCGGCGACGGACAATAACGTCCGAGGTAACGAACACATTTGCATTCCGACATCCGCACGTAGACCTTTAGCGGCGTCTTCTCGACCACATCTCCCTTTTATATTGGTAGCAAGACATTCTATCTTTGTCCTCAGGAGTAACAAGGCATCTGCTGATAGGTGGCTGTGGTTCATAGCTCACATCTTTCATAGCTCACATCTTTCATAGCTCACATCTTTCATAGCTCACATCTTTCATAGCTCACATCTTTCACTGTTACTGTTACAATGTTAGTTGGACTGTGTGCTTGTTCACCTTTACTTTAAAAAACCAAACTCAGCAGTATTCAAACTCTTAGTCGTAGTAGAAAATCGGTCAGGAGTGCATTACCTCATCATTTTATGCCCGGACTTACCCCATATTGTTTCACAGGTGGGACGAGTTGCGTACGAGATCATGCAGACAAATCGCGTGGACGCGTCCGAGAGTTTCTTCTCGTTGGATGACATCTATTATTTCGGCGGTCAGAATGCTCACGATCGTCGGGCTATTATGTCGCATACTACTCAAGGAAAGGAGGATATCTCTTTCCAGGTTTGTATAGTTACCGTTTACCGTAACAGCCTATCAAAGTATTTGCCAAGTTGCCACATTTGGCAAGCGGGTTCGCAACCGCATTTTTTTGTTTTAGTCTGATTTGTTTCCCTCTGTCGCTTCTTACGACACCCACGGGATGATATAGGATAGCGGATAATTCTTACACCGCTACTGCAAGGTTTGTAGTGTAGTCGTTTGAACATATCTGATCAGCAGTTCACTTTTTTTTGGACCGCTGTGCGACGAAACTTGGGTTTACCAATATGAACCAGAGTCAAAGTAAGAGTCGTTGCAGTGACATCGAAAAGGTGACCCTACTAAGAAGTATAAGATGTCTAAATCGGCCGGAAAGATCGTGGCGACGATGTTTTGGGATACAGAAGTTGTCCTTTTGATTGATTATAAGGAACGTGGTGTTTCCATAACGGGAGGGTACTACGCTTCTTTACTAGATCAATTAAAAGAAGCTACATCTAAAAATATATTAGGATTAATACATTGAAAAGGAAAAATAGTTTAAATGTTTCATTTTGTTATCCGTTTTTTATAAAAGAGGGTGCGAACGAGCAACCGCAACACCAGGGGAATTGCAGGTGCGTTGCCGGCTTTTTAGGAAGGAGTAAGAGCTTTTCTTGAAGGTGCCCAGGTCGTATCGGTCCGGAAAAATCGCCGGTGGTAAACTATTCCGCAGAGAGGTCGTACGCGGAAGAAAACTTGAGAAACGCCGAGCATCCAGATGGTGTGAATGGTATCGAGACATATGCTGCGTAATGCGTTCACGAAATTTGGCGGCTTGGATTAATCCGAACAATTCCTCAGAGCACTCCCCGTGGTATATTTGCGAAAGAAAATGCAAAGAGATGCACCGTCTCTTCGCAGCGCCAGTGAATCGAGCCGATCGGAAAGCACTAGGTCGTCGACGATTCGAGCCGCTCTGCGCTGGATGCGGTTAAGTGGAAGGAGCTGGTACTGAGGAGCTCCAGCCCAGAGATGGGAACAGTACAGTAATAATCTTAATCGCTGGACAAGAGACTAACCCTTCTTTTTATTGAGGCGTGTTTTTCTATGACCATACCCTGAGAACTAAGGTCATCGGTGCATGTAGACCATGCGAAATTATTCGAATAGCTGTACAACATCCAGTGCTGCGAGAAGGTTTTAGAAAGCACTTTGCATATGTGTTGAGATAACTTTGTCTGCCTCATTGGTCTGGTGGTCATAAGCGCTACTGCTAATCGTGTGTCCGTTATTAAGTTTTACAGATTGGAAATTCTTAGTAGCAGCCCGGAGTCGAAAAGTTGGCGGTGGTTCACCCCCGTCCTCGGAAAGCACTTTATTACGTTTGTCTTGCGCTTGATCTCCGTTCAGTCGATTCGGATTGAAGTCTCGTCGGACTTTGAGAGTGTGTGAGTAAAGACACAGCCGTGAACAAAACTTCTAGGGCCCATTCTTAAGAGATATTCTGAAAAAACAAGTTTTATTCGCATTTATATTCATAACATGATAACTGAATAAATAAAAGAAGGGGTATGAACCAGTAATACCTATATAATAAGTCAATACTATGAACTTTAGAATTTACATAACTCAAAGTGATGTAAAGACTACGGGTATGAAATCGTTTGTTAACCTCAAAACTTGATTTTTCTAGCTCGAAGTAAAATCGGCATTTCTTATATTATATTCGAAAGATATACTACATTGTCACTCAATTGACGAACGAGAGACGCACATTCGAGCCGAGGTAAGCAAACGATCCATCAAACGGTTGACAATGGTAGAACTCGATTGTTTATCGTCGCGGCACGGTACGGCGCCCCGGTCCCTGATAATTGACAGTTAAATGCCCTATTAGGCCGGGTCCATATTTGATTATCTTGACGTATCTTGATCCGGCGCATCATATCGCGTACTTGTATATTGAGGCTGTGCCCAAAAGTAGACACCGTAAAACGCCTAGTTTTTTGTCGCATTGTTAGCCTTATCCACACATATTAATAGCCAGAAAAGAATTCAATGTATATTCAAAGACATTCCATAGAAATGGTTTAGCATCTTTAAACATCTCAAAAAAGTTTTTTTGTCCCAAATCAATTGAATAAATATCTAAAAATACGCTCATTTCGACCACATCTTGCACATCATGTCTACTTATCGGCATAACGTTCTTTATACAAAGTCACGAATTTTAAGACCGTGTTAGCGGCGAGTAGAATTCACTTTGATAATCGGAAACAGACTAGAGATGAGACGTGGTGTATCAGGTACCGTATTGCACTATGATCGGTATAAATATACGATGAACTGTGCTGATGATGATGATATATAGTGACTGTTCTATTTTTCTTTAGTATTTATGAATTTATATTTTTCTTAAAACAGATTTTTTTAAAATTAATGTTACTTAAAAAGCGCGAATGCTACAAAAAAGTATTAAATTGAAAAAAAAATTGGACGATGATAAATATTTCCATAGATAATCTTACATTTGTTAACTCTACCTTTACACCAATAAATCCATTGATAGCCTGAATATAGTTAAAATAGAGTGTTAAATTCAACTTCTCGTTCATAGCTTAAGTTATTGACATATCATATCGTTGAGAGTCCTTACATGGTCATAACGGACTACTTCAGCGATGCCTTTACTTGGGAAGCAGTTCCGTCGTTAAAGCCGACGCCTGGGTCGTAACGCCCATAACTAGCCCTTGTAATAAACTATAGAATAGTTGGACGTTAAGCAGCAGAGACGATGAATCACTGACATGTGACCTTATAATGTCAATGTTAATAGATGTTAGCATTTAAATGGGTTATTTTATAGCTCCACTTTTGAACACTGTTTGATTTTTCGATAGTAATTTAAGTTTAAACAAATTAAATAATGGTATAGAAAGATTTAGGTGATATTATACTGATATGGAAGTGTGGTAACGTCGTCATTGTATAATCGTTCCGAGACAGTTCGAAGTAAAATCGAGCAACTTGAGAGGAAAATCAAAGATAAGAAAAAGATCGACGGCGAAAATAAAGCTATTATTAAAATGAATAAAATAAGTTTTTCTTGGCAATGAACTAAAGTGAACGGAAAATTTTGCGATAGTACGGTAGATATATTTTTTTAAATTATAGTTTTAGACAGATAGATTAATATTTAAGATCCCTCTCACCAATGGAACGTAATGATAATCTTTAACAATAGTAAAAGAAGTATCCTACGCAGACAAATTTTTGCAGTATTTAATTTATTACAATTGGTATATAACCCCCTCGGCACATCAGTAGCTATTCATTACATATTCGATATAACGTGCAAAGTTGAGATATTAGTGAAAAGACAGGATACGGGTGGACAGATCTGCTGTATAACGCATTGCGTGTCACATACGTATTAGAAATACGATCACCAGTTAATGAGTCACACCGGATTTGAATACACGAGGCGTGGAAAAATCGTGAAGGATAAGAGCCTGTCACAGTCTTCCGAGAATCTTATTGTCGGTTTTGTGGAAGATGCGAGCCTGTTTCCCTCTGCACGTTTCAGTTTGTGTCAGATACTTACCCTCTGCTCCTTATATGCGTTTTCATTGGTTTTCATGTTCTTTTTTGAATTTTTAACGCGCAAAACAAGTAAAATATCTTTTTTAATTTTCAGATAGGATGGAAAAAACGTAGTCACGATTCCTTAACTGATAAAGATGTAAAAAAATATATCAAAATGACACTGCCATTTGGTAGCCTATGGGAAGAAACAAGTAGCAAAAAAAGAGAGAGAGGGGAACAAAACCCTGCTCAAATTATTGTCAGGACTCGTACTCATCCACATATATGTGCATCTAAAATCATTTGCAACATGGTTTTAGATGCATATTTGTGTGAAAGTGGTCTTCTAAAGGATGTTAAAAAGAATGAAGAAATATCCGTGCGTAAGTGCTTGTCAAGAAGTTGACTTCCTTTGTTGATCTGAGCAAATAGCTTTAAACAATTTAAAACATTAGAAAATATATTTTCTATTATTACGTTTTCTATTATTTGAAAACCTATTATTATCGAAATAGAATTTGACAAATGACATTTTTACTTATTAGAAAGTTACTCATACTCACAGATAACAATAGCTATGCGTAACTATGACGTCTTTATTTAAATAATTTGAAAACTACTGGAATTTAGGAAAACTTTGTAAAGGAAATAAGGCGTTTAAATAATCCCTTGTAGGAATAAAGTCTACTTTTGTTCTTTTCCCTTCTGGGAATAAAGTCGATTTTTGTTCTGTTTAGCGCCATTCTGTTTTGGATCGGGGTCATATTGTAGGAATGTCTGTTTGAGGTTTTTGAGTATTTAACAATTACGGAAGCCGAGTGTTCGCGTTTCCCGTTTCATTCCGAGGCGATTTTGGGAAATACCAGGAAAATATTATGGCTTCCGATAGATGGCCAGACGTAAAGCACTGGGACCGGTAGTGGGTAGCAGGGTCACAGGTGTGAGACAACGGGAGAGGCTTATGTCCAGAAGTAGAACATTTACGGGCTTTTGATGAAGACCTGTCATTGAATGACCTATCGGTGGCACTTTTCTCATCATTTCGTATATTTATCTTTGGTATCATCATTCATCATTATCAAAGCCTTTCTCAATGCACTGCCGCTAATGGCCCCCATAGATCACTTCATAGGTTTTTCCATAGATGCCACGCTAGGTTGGCGGATCGGCAACGGAAATTTATTATAATTGTGAATTGTTATTGCAAAGAACATGATGGCCATTACCTGTCTTAATTTCAAAAAATAATCAAAGATTCCATTATAGTATAAGTGAAACCCACATCAAATTTTAAATAGTTCACTGCTGAACAAAGGCCTCTTGATGCTATTATGGAAGGGAGTCTTCCTTACAGGAGATTAAAAGGACTTGGAGTAGTTACCAAGCATGAACGCACCCTAAGCACGGTCGGAACGGATGTTTCTATGGCCTACCGGATCTGGATTTGAGTCCTTGTGCAATTTATGTATGTAAACGACATGAGAAAATCCTAGTTTGGAGAGGGGTGGGGGTGTAACGTTTTTCTTTAAGAAGAATTTACAGTTTAGTTAAACGCGAATTATTCCACTTTGCATCTCAGTCTTAAATCAACACATGATGTTTTCATAATTGACGTTACTTTGAATGCTATTTTAACATTCTGAGCCTTACACGTCTTATCACAGTAGGTGTAAATGGACATTGTCGTCAAAGTAACGTTCTTTAATTACAATATCCGGTGCGATTTAAGTTATACTGCACGCTGTGGAATTTTAAGTGCTCTACACTCATAAAATTACCCGTTCCTTAATGGACCTTAAATGAATGAAGAGGAATTTTAAAAAGCGTTAATGTTCGACTGATGATTAGTAAGGGCGAGAGTTTTTTTTTTTTTAGCAAATGGAGGATGCGGAAGTTTTAGCTTTTTCAGATAGTTTGTAGGGCCAATTTTGCATAAACAACGTCTCCTTCCATATTCGTATTTATATACGAGTTATTATTCACGTTCCTCCTTCCTTTTTATTATTTGTGCATATGTTTGTCAGATATAATATTATGTTATGTTATTTATTTCGTTAGTTTTACTTGGGTGCCATTATTTCATATCTTTTTAGGTGTATTTTCTTATATTTATGATGTGGTAGTTAATACTTCAGTTTGGTTGCCTTTTTTACTTATATTTTGCGCTGTTTGGGAATAAATTTCACGAAGAGATAAAGAACATTGCCGGAAGGATCTAGGCTATGTTTTATTAAACATAAATTATTTTATTATTGTTATATAAATAATTACAAAACTAAATTCAATTCAACTCAATTTATTCATCTCTTTATAATTTAATGGCTAGTTAACAATAACAATGTAGTAAGGACCTAACGGCGTGAGAGACTAAGTTACAGAGAAACCTGAGTTACAATACTACCCTGAAAATAACACGTTACAACTCGTGGTAACATTAGTTCAACTCTAATATTATGTGTTCGTGGTTGTAGACTGAGTTACAGGTCACCTAAAAACGATAAATAATTATCAAAATATTTGGTATGTTACATCAGTAGATCCTGTCCAGAAGCAATCAAGAAGCTCGCTATCAAAAAAATAATATTTTTGTATGATCAAAAAGGTCTGTAGGTATTAACCCGTGACATTAACAAATTTTTTGTATAGTAGCCACAGAAATCTAAATAATTCTGTGATAATAGCGATCCGCCCCGACTTCACACGCGTGATTTCTGGATCTCGAGAACAGCGCCACCTACCGGGGTCCAATTATGTATCTAAAGCTACACTAACCGGAGACAATTTAATCTTTGTTTTAATATTGATATTTTTAGAATACATTTTGGTAAAAGAAATATTAAATTGATATTGATGTTTAATTTAGTTTGTACTTTTAAAAAAATAAATTTTATTTTCGGTTAAACAAGAAAGTTCTGTCTGAATAAACAGATTTATTTTTTCAAAAATCTTTTAGGAAAATAAAGACTATTTCTCGTGTGAAAATGGAGAATGGCGCTAGCTCGCACGTCATCGTTCCCTAACAACGTTTTGAAACCGTCAAATTGTCACATCGCTAATGGAGGTCTGTCATCGACTCGACCCCTTTAAACTCTTGCTTCCTCGCGTCCATATGTTATTTCGAGACGGATACAGCTAACCGTGGCTGGCGTGGATAAAATTACCCTCTCTATGTCTCCTTTCCGCGACAGATGGTTTGAGCAATAAAAAACGTCGAAGCGGAATCGATAGCGTGCGTAGATTAATCTGTGCGTATAACGAAATCATTAAAGCCTGAGTGATAATTATTGTTCCTTAAATGGCCCGATCAGTCAACGGGCATGAAACGCAAACCGCTTTTGCTATCTACAATCTCTACAGTCCAAGCCAAAGAAAGAAATCTTAATAATATATTTATAAACAGTCCTCGTTTAATCAGCGTGCTGTGTTTATGGCCATATTCACAACATGGGGTAGACAGTTGTCCGGCTGCGAGGACATTAAACGGAATCGTTAAAGTTAAAATATGCGAAAGGCACAATAAAAACCTTGGCTCTTGAATGTCTGTTGTTTGGCGATGTTGCTGTTGAGTTGGATATGGACAACATTCCTATTGGTTAAATGTTTGAACATATACCAATCGATCGCGTAAAAATAAATTTACAAAGGTGGTATTTCAATTATAAATGTTTAGTGCTTTGCAAAGTAATTTAGAAATGTGTATATTAAGCTTATTAAACCAGATTCGATCCCCGCCGGTGCCGATGAAATTGTTAGTTTTTTTTTTTATAGAAGAGGGGGCAAACGAGCATGCGGCTCACCTGATGTTAAGTGACTACCGCCGCCCATGATCAACCGCAACACCAGGTGAATTGTAGATGCGTTGCCGGTCTTTGAGAAAAGAGTAAGCTCTTTTCTTTAAAGCCATTCGAGCGAGCCCAATTTAGAGATCTCACAAAGTATCTAGTCCAATTTATGTTCTCTTTAATCCCCCTGTCCGAGATTATTAGCTTGTTTATTGCCTATAATTCCTGCATGTCTCGTAACACATCTTAAGTTGACGACGAAGTTTTTATTGCAACTATTAAGACGATACTCTTTTTAACATCATGTGCTAATGAATTAGTCCATATTTTAGCGGTACTTAGGAGTCCAATTGCCACGTTGCCGAGGTACCTACTTCTACGGTTATGACGACGATGTGACGCTCACTGCGGAGTTTCAGATTAAAGCGTAGGGAATCCACGTAATTACATTACGTGGTATTGCATCTAAGTAGGTAGACATCAGTTCGCATCTGTTATCTATCTTACCTATTATATTCGTCGTTTAAAATTGGTTGCAGGTGTTCACATGCTTTAATAGCCACTTATAATCAAGTGGACTCATAGTTCGTTTGTTATGATTATGAATGTAATCAAAGGGCCATTCTCCCTTTTTAGTTATGAGTAAGGTAAAAGTTTCTGATCAATAATCTATTGAAAGTTAGGAATATTCAATATGGAAGATCACGATATATCAAAGCTGGAATAAGGAAAGTAAAAAAGGAATGAATAAATCTGTCCATGAATAGACTGTATTTGTACCTGAATTTAATTTCCGTGCCCTACGTTAGAGGACCTAAGTATTAATATATTTCTTACGAGAGAATGCTGATAATGAACATTCGAAATAAGGAAAAAAGAACATAATTGGTAACAGCGATAAACTATTTTCTTTCCTACTGATTTCAGCGGTGTTTAGCAAGGCGTTGTAG
>DWHP01006445.1:0-11412 GCA_018247895.1 Parnassius honrathi | reverse complement strand
AGAGGACATAAGTTTACTAGAGAGTCAACTAGAGGACGTTAGAATAGAAAACCAAAAAGGAGACTTTGAAATAAAGAATGTGCCAAAAATTGAACCCAAAGAAAAATTTCATTTCATCAATTTACACAAAAACTTTCCCTATTATTTTATAATAAAACACTATACTTAAATACTAATAAAACTCTAGAAAAATCCGAAACACAACACAATTACATTCACACGAAAATGGCGTACAAAATAAACGTAGATTATAAATAAATATTCATTGAATAACTGACTTTTTATACCACTTGAATATAAAATATTTCATATTAATTTATAATACCAAATTTCGTCATAGAAAAGTTAACTCTATATATAAGATTTTATGGGTTAAAGTGCTGTGGGTGTTTGGTCATATTTGACCGCTTGAATTTTGACGGAATATCGAAGCGGTCAAATTTGGCCGCTTGGTGTTTGAAAGGTTAATAAAAATGGTTTTATCCTTATCAAAAACGATAGACTGCCCTACAACTGAAAATGATATCACTGACATATATAGAATACGAGCAAAGAGAGTAACCACCAAAAGTTTTGGTGGAAACAAGTTCGGCTATTCTAAAGTCTTCGATTTTACAAAGTAGGTACATTGCTTGTAATATTAAAATCAAAGACAAGTAAACTCCTGGGTTTTAGATCGAGTGAAGACACACCGACATATGTATCAGAACAACTGACGTCTAAGGGGCTAGATTAAATTTTCTTGCCCGCGATCTCGCTAAAACAAAATCATATATAATTTGCTGGACATCGTTCGGACGTGTCTATGTACCGAAGACAACCGATTCCCCTGTTATTTCGATAAGGTATGAATCTCAAGTACATAATCTCATACAACAAACGTGACTATGTAGTGACATTATAGTACAGGTACTGCCGGTATTATTGTATACGTGGTAGAGCCATGCCGCAGTTATATTGGTAGTATAGTTGTAGCACAAATGGGTCGGCTCGACCGGGGAAGGACCACGTTCTCACAGAATACCAGCGTGAAATAGTAGCTTAATGCTGCTGTATTTCGTATGGTGAGTGTAGAGAACCGGAGACCCTTTTTACTGGAAACGAGGCATTCCATCTTAGTCCTCACGGGTGACAACACATCTGCATTTTGATTCGTAATCGAGGATACATGTAGGTTTCTGTGGGCCACAGCAATCACTTACCATCAGGTGGACTGTGTGGACTATAAACAAAGAAAACAATGTACCTGCCAAGCATGTACCTAAGACAAATCCTTCCTACAATTAGAAATGTCAATGTTTTGCAGTTGAGATTCCACTGCTGAACATTCTACGGGTTAATGAAGAATCGAAAATATCTCAATTACTTTGCCCCAGAAACTGCTACGATCTAAAATATATTTAGCTATGGCTTTAAGATATAAACACATTCCTTCAATTAGGTTATTTGATGTCTTAAGATGGTGTTGAAAAAATTTTACTTATACTATACTACTATTGTTACTGTTACAGTCTATTAAAGTCCAATGCTGAAAATGGGCCTCCCGCTTAAATTGATCACAGGGTGGGGATATTTGCGAATTGTTGCCATGCTTGGCAACTATTTGCAAATATCTTGTAAATATCGTTTTGCTTGGCAACAGCATTTTTTATTTTTAGTCGCTGCTAGAAAGACGCTGCTGCCCATCTCCCGTTTAGTTTTCCTCTCTCACCGCTAATGATATGATTACTCATACACGAGCTAACTGAAATGTTTTACTAAAAGAACTGTTCGTCAAACGATTTTGTCGGTTGGCAGCCGTCACTGGACGCATAAATAACAACCGCGAAGTAATTGCGTATTCATCGTACCGGTAGTGAGTCGATTTGGCCGGCTCACGGACGGCGCCTCAGGTCGCTGGCGGCTCTTTGTAACCTGCTAGCCGTCTATGCAATAAAACGACTTGTGCGATGGATATTGATAGAGTAGACCGTACACCATGTCAGATGTTATGACATAAGACCAGTAGGTGGGTAGCGTTGGTGTGTTTTAATTGGCGGTAATAAATACATTTAAATGATTTGTTTGTGTACGTTTTGATGAACCGATGAGAACGTATTTCTGCGCAAATATCATTAGCTATGAATTAAATTTACAAACGTAGGTCACCAAAACAAAATTTGTTTTACATGTACAGGCACTACACGATTGTCTAACGTTCTAACTCAATTGTTCGAACGAGCTCAAACCGTTGTGAAATCGTTCGAACATAAACTAAACTGAATACCCATATTATGAATTCCATCCAGACGACACAAAAATATTTAACATCGGTGAAAACGATGAAGGTGAATGGTAATTTTACATTAAAACAAAACAATATGATGTCTAGAAAGCAGGTTAAATTTCTTTGATGATAATAAATAATATGTTGTTGATTTACCACAACTCTCTAGTCGTCAGTGATCTCCGACCACCCAACCAAAGCTAATATAACAATCAAGAGTTGCCGTTGGAGGTTTTGTGGGCTGGACGATCCGGGGTTCTTGCAATAGATATATACAATATAGATCAATTATAGTCCATGCCTTCATTGGTAATGATCTTACAATTTATTCTAGCAGTACACGTATGTATTTTTGTGTACAAAGATAATTAAAGACTTCCGTAAGAATTATCGATGTAATACGTTGTTGCATAAATTTTATTATTTATGCAACAACGTATTATTAGTAGATAGATCTTTCAACCACTGCGTCACTCTCTCGTAAGTCAATAAGAATTATACAATTTTTGGACTTGCGACTCTGATTACTTTTATATCTGGAATTGCTTTAGTTTGGTTTGCTTTCCATATAGGAGGACGGAAATAACGAGTGTTTGTGTATATGAAAGTGTATTTGCAAAACATTTATAATTTATGAAAGCGATTTTTGATATTTTTTTAAAGTTATTAAATTTATTTGCTACATTTTTTAAATATTATTTGAGGAAATTTTAATGGAAGGGTTGGGGTTAAGATGCTTTGTTATGAAAGGATACTGGGAACGTTTGCTGATGGAAATATAAATAAGAATGGTAAAAGCCTCCTCGCCGTGTATGCGGAAAAGACTATTTTCGTGACGAACACTTTCTTTCGCCATAGAAAGATTCAATTGTATACTTGGGAAAGAGGTGATGATAGAAGCACGATAGATTTCATAATTGTGGATGAAAGAATGAGGAGCGCAGTGGTAGATATAAGGGTTTACCGGGGGTCCAACGTAGGAACAGATCATTATTTGGTTTTATGCTGAATTAATGGCCTATTCAGACGTTGGCGCCATCGGAAATTTGTGTCTGCCACTGCGTCACAGCGTTACAAGATGAAGGTGAGAAAAACATGTACAAATGTAGACTGAAAGAAAATATAACTGGTTTGGATGAATTATGTATGAATGAGTTTGACTTGTAGAATGTAAGGCAAAATGTTGAGAAGGGCTTAGTGGATGCAGCTACCGAAGTATGTGATGTTAGTAAGAGAACAAATGAAAGGAAAAATAATACTTTATTGTGGGATGATGAGGTACGTACGGAAGTTGAAACAAAGAAAAGAACATGGCTAGATTTACTAGCAACAAAAGCTGGTATTTCTGGCGGCACGAATGATGATATTGAAAGAAAAAAGGCAGTCTTTAGACAACTAAGTAAGAGAGTAAAAGAATTAGTTGAAAGTAAAAAGCAAGAAATAGCGGATAAGAATGATAAAAGAATATCGGATAACTTCCTGGAAAATATTAAAATGTTCTGAAAATTCGTAAGAACTGCCAGGGGACATTCAAAACAGCCTATAATGAATGCTATAAGAGACGACAATGGCTATATTCTGAATGATGAAGCTGTGAGTTTAAAGAGATGGAAGGAATATTTTGAAAGAGTGTTTATGAGTGAAGAGACGACGTATGAACTAAATGAAGTAGAAATTCTGAAAGAAGAGGAAAGAAGTAGCGAGATAAGTATGGATGAAATAATGAAAGCAATGAAAAGCATTACAGTAGGTAAAGCCGGATATGATAGAGTTTCACTCGAAATGCTAAGGGTTGGAGAAATAATGGTGGCAGGTCAGCTGTAAACCTTGTTTAATTTATGCTGGGAACTGAAGCGGGTACGGGTAAACTGGTACAAAGCCGCGATAGTCCCAATATATAAAAGAAAAGGGTCGCAGCAGGACTGTAAAAACTACCGTGGTATCAGCCTTCTTAGCATTGTGGGAAAACTATATGCTAAGGTAATAATTGAAAGGGTCATGAAAGAAACTGATGGAAAAATTTGGGACGTGCAAGTGGGATTTAGATAGGGAATGGGGTGTACGGACCAAGTCTTTAGCACTCGCATGATCCCGGAGAAATTTTTGGCCAAAACCCAAAAAGGTTTTTTTGTGTTCACGGACTCGGAAAAGGCTTATGACAGAGTGGACAGGAATGTGTTATAGCAAACACTAAACTCATTTTGGTTTAGCGCTGGGTTGACACATGCATTATAGTCTCTTTATAGGGACTCTAGTGCTTGTGTTAGGATCAACGGGGTCTACCCGGACTGGTTTGGCATCCATAAAGGTGTCAGACAGGGCTGCGTGGCTTCCCCGTAGCTGTTCAACCTATATATCGACAGTTGTTTGGAAAAATTGATACTTGCAGAATGCGGATTAATTGCGGAATGCGGAAAATTTGTGGGTGAGTTAACCGTCAATTGCCCCTTGTACGCCGATGATCAAGTTAGTTTTGCGTCGTCGGCGAGTTGCAAATGATGGTTACATTAATTAATAGATAATTAAAAGAAAAGGGTATGAAAGTTAACGCAAGTAAGACGAAAATTATGGTTTTTGATAGAGAAGAAAGTAAAATGTACACGATATGTAATATAAGAATAGAAAGGCAGTTGATAGAGCAAGTGGATTAATTTGTATATTTGGGATGCGTATTTAGCAAGGATGAGAGAAATGATAAGGATATAGAACGACGAGTGAACGCAGGAAATAGAGTAAATGGGGCCCTACACTCTATTGTAAAAAGCCAGAATGTGTCAAAAAGGGCACGTATGGCAATTCACAATGCTGTGTTAGTCTCTAATTTAACGTATGGTAATGAAAGTTTGGTGTGGCAGAAGAAACACGAGAGTAGAATAAATGCAGTGGAGATGCGGTCGTCAAGGACGACTTCGTGGTGCAGTGGCTTAGCAATGAGTGGCTACGCTGGGGATCGCGGGTTCGAATCCCACACGGAACAAATTTTTGTATGGCCTACAAATAGTTGTTCCGGTTCTGGATGTTTGTCCTTGTGCAATTTATGTCTGTAAACTGTCCCCACGATACCGGAGAAAATCCTAGTGTAGGGGTAACGTTCTTTTTAAAAAAAAGGAGTATGTTGGGGCTGAATCTGAGCAACAGGGTCAGAAATTGTGTGATAAGAGAAGAGTGTGGTTTGCAAGATGATGTTGTTACCATGATTAAGAAAGGAATGCTTCGGTGATTTGGTCATATGGAAGGAATGAATGAGGAAAGAGTGACAAAGCAAATTTATGTTGCAAAAGTGAACGGCAGAGTCGGAAAAGGACGTCCTAGGCGGAAATTATTCGACAAAATTGGCGATATATTGAAAATGGGCCAAATTAGGAGTACCCTTAACCGACGAGCATGTATGCGTAGGTATATGGATGTAGAGGAGGCGAGAGAGTTGTGTCAGGATCGTACCAAACGGAAGTTCGTAGTCTCTGCCTACCCCTCTGGTTGACAGGCGTGAGTGTTTATGTTACGTTAATTTACCGTATTCGCAAGTTTAGGACTTCAGAGTAATACATGTAGACAGTGATTCGGCAAGGCACGCCTATGTTCAACAATGGCCTTGTAATGATAGTACTTAAAGTTAAGTTAAAGCCTATATAAGTCATCTTATTTCTGAGAGGGTCAAAGGGCAAGTCATTACAATATAAAGGAGATAATATTCTAAAAGTGTTTGGTGGAAAATGAAATGCGTACGATTCGAGAATATACGATATGAGAAAAGAAAAGAGAGTGTGACATCGTTTGCATTAATTTGAGATGTTAATCTTCGGATCCAAATCATTCCATACGGGTATGTTATGTCGGATATGTTAGTATGTCAAGGAATTATTTACCTCATACTATTCTTCTGACGAAATTGTCATACTAAAGTAGAAAAAATCTTCAACTCTATTACTTATGATGTGGAACGAAAGTATGTTGAACCACCGGTCACACATAGAAACCGCCATTTAATTCTAAAATACATAAGAAATAGGAAAAAAGTCATGGGAAGCATCACTGGTGTTTGCTAAATACTTTTGTCAAATCGCGAGTATAATGCTACGAGGAACGAATAAAAAGTACCGGCAAAAGTTGAACTTATCCAAATAAAAATAAGAAAATGTTTCAAAAATCTACGCAGTGTAATAAATTAAAAGTGAAAGCATTGGGGCACAATATAATATAAACTGTCGTCATCAAGAGACTGGTCGGTACCGTTTATCGGTAAAAATTTCATTCACCATCGCGAACCACAAACCACAATATTAATAATTAATAATGGCTTCGTAGAGCTTCCACGTTTTACGGCAGTTATGGTATATTGTGTTAGATATAATTGATCTTTGGATGTATATAAAAAGTTAAAACACAAAAAGATAAAAGTCCTTAATATTTTATAGTATGTAGTACTCGCGTAACTATAATAAATACCGTGTGGTGGCAGTGAAAGTTGCGAAAGTCTCGCCGCGTTCTATCTGTTCAGTTGCTCATGCTGTCATAAAGATACTAATAGTTACTTTGCAAGCATCCGTTCAATTAAATACAATGATGTGTTTTACCTATATTGAACAGCACCTCTCGCCCTCCCTCTATTGCATGCACTAATCCCGTCAACACTAATCCCAGCACCACTACTCCCAACACCACTATTCTAGGAAAGATACATCATCGACGCCGTTTCGCCTGTACATGAGGCATCTACAGGTGATGGTTGCAAAGTAATTAATATCTTTATTATGATGGATTTCTGCAAAGTAACGCCTGATTCTATCAATTAGCTCATGCTGTCGTCAGACTGTAGCTTCATTTCCCGTCTAACAGCCACGAGATTCAGATTGTGATCGCAGAGTTTTTGGGTTCTTTTGGGGAGAGACTCGTGGTCTATAAATCCGACTCCTCCATGGGACAAGATGTCTATCTCTTCCAGCACCTAGCATCTTCTCGTCAATCCTCAGGGTGTGTGTGTTTAATATTACATCTTAGGTGGCAACTGAACTTCCACCAAAGAATTTTGATAAAAATAGATATAATAGGTATAAAAGCCTTAGTCAAAAATTCTGAATTTAGTCCGAAAAAAGTTAAGGTGGGTCACTAGTTACTGTTCATATTATTTCCTTTAATATCTTACAACGAAATATATTAACTTTCATATATTCGATATTTTAGTGTTAACGGTATTAGTTTGAAGTAGCAGAGGTTAAAGGTTTAATGCGATCAAATTTAAACTTAATTCATGATCTAGTTTGGACAGCCACTGCTCCCGATCACAGAAATGGAATACGATACCTAGTCGGCGTGCGATAAAATATTAAACATATTATTACAGCTTAGAAAGTCAGCCATTATATCTATCGAAGTTAATGAGCTGCAGGATGGAAACGGCTTCGACTTGATAAGGTCAATCATAAATTGCGTGTTGGGTTTTGTGTAATTACTATGTTATTGGTGTACCTTTAGTTTATGTTACTGTTAGTATGACTCGTATTGTATCAAATTGTTTACGAGTGTGTTCTTCAGAAAAAAAAACCTTCAAAAAAGAAGGAGGCTTACAACTGTACGCTTTTTTTGTATCAATGTTACACGATATCTTCACCAGTTGTGAACTAATTTCAATAATTCTTTTTTTATATAATAGGCTTCAGAAGTAGTTCACTTTGGAGAAAAAATTCTTACCCCTTCCGGTGGCCACACACAGTCAGTTAAAGTCATCAGTCGAACTGATATCAATTCGAACGGATTTGAGCCAAAGAAATTTCCACACACACGGTCAGTTCCACTGATGATTCCAACTGATCAGTCCAAACTAGGACTGTGATATTTTTTTAAATATCGTATTTTTGATATATCGATAACTATTAATATATCAATGTTGGAGTTTTATATATCGTAAGTTAATACAGTTATACAGTAAGTCAATATCGGAGTTTTATAAATCGAAAAAAATATCGATATATCGGCTTTATTTAAAAAAAACAACCGTCAGTCATTTAAGTTTAGTTCATTTAATATATATGTTACGGCCCTGAGTTGCCCCGGCAAAAGTCGACAGGATTAGGGTCCATAGTAATCCCAGCTCGACGAGTAACAGAGGGGAGGGTCCGAATGGCCTATGGAGATTTATTATACATGTGGGATTTCGGAAGACCTCTTAATAAAAATCGATAATAATGAATAGTTTGTATTAATTTCACTTTTTAACACCTTTTTAATTAATTAATGTACTTAAGTCACGCCCGCCTCCGTTCCTCGTTCCAAAAAAAGAGGCCACCTTCTTCCCTCTCCCTCTTGCACCTCACGTCCTCCTTCTCACACACTTACGTTCTGTTTCATTCCATTAACTTACGTTCCGTTCCTACACTTATATCAGTGTTTTTTTTTTTTATAAAAACATAAGACATTTCCATTTTGTCTTTTTTACATGGGGAAATGCCTACGAATACCCATCTTACGGGGGCAATGACGAGTTATGTCGGACTCGCACGTACTAAAACCCCATGACCCCATCCACCTTAGCCGTATGTTGGCAGAGCCATCGAAACGCTTTCTCACACATCCGCGGCTAAACCAGTGCCAGCTGCCCCGTGCCAGCGTCTGCTCGGAGTCGAACTTCTACTCCCTCTTTTCCTTCTCGGGTAGGGTGCATGAGGGACATTACTCCGCGGTATCCACTACACTTGTGCAACAAATCCCCCCGCCCCAAGCCCGATATGCGGAGGTCATGGGGTCAGGAAAAAACTAGCACTTGGAAGCACCTGCTTTCCTTACCCTATGCGGCGGATCTGTTTACTGTCTGCGCCGCCAATCAAGTTTCGGCCGAAATTATCGAAATTAAGGAGAGGGTGTGGCTCCTTCACCGCCAGAGTCGCAGAAGATAGGGGGAGTGACGCACCAACACACATCCGAGTGACAACCCTTTTAATTCTTAATCGAGGGTAGATGGGCCACAGCGTCCACTTACTATTAGGTGGATTGTGTGCTCATTTGTCACCCTTATTTTATAAAAAAACAGGTCAAGTGTGCGTAAAACTAAAATTTTATGTTCTTGCCTACTCTATCGTGTCGCATAGTCGCTTTTTCGCTCATGTAAAGGCGACTTCTCACATGCCTGCTGAAGGGACAATCTAAAGTGCAGGACTGTAGGAGTGGTGATAACCCTTAATTACCTCCTTAATTGTGATTTTTTTTATAAAATAAAGGTGGCAAACGAGCACATGATGGCAAGATAGCAAGTGTGTGCTGGGGCTCATTGTCATCTACATGTATCCTCGATTAAGAATTAAAATGGAGATGCGTTATCATCCCTGAGAATTATAATGGAATGCCTTCTTTCCAGTTAAAAGGGTCTCCGGTTCTCTGCCCTTGTAATACGAAACACAGCGGCAATAAGCTGCTATTTTGCGCTGGTATTTTTCAAGCCGGTCCAACTACAGCGTGGCTTGATCCCGTAAAACGTTTCGTTCAACGGTGGACTTTGGTAAGCTGAGAGCTAAGATATTCCAGTGCCATCCAACATGGGATTAGTATTGGACAGTAAAACGTCGGATGATATCCCAAGGGCATATTGTCATAATATAAAATGGCCATAAAATAAAATAAAATCTAAAAACAACATGCAACTGGTAATAGAGCTGGCAAAGCAGATGTTTTAAAATGGGCCAGGTCTCTACAAAAAAAAAGAGAAAAATCTGTAAAATTTGGGAAAAATATAGATAATTCGTTTAAATGTATCCCGTTGTGGTAAGCAATTGATGTTTATCAATTATTTTTATCGACTTTCAACGTGGCGTCTTGCCGATTAAGTTACTCTCTGCTTCTTAGAGTAATTAAATACATACGTATGCTTATAGACAATAATATTAAACTATAAAGCGACCAATAATCATATCTAGAGAACTGTCAGTTGTTACATCAGTGTCAAAAATACGAGAAATAAACATGTCAAACGTCACTAATCAATAAAAATGACAGCTTACCGCCATGACAGGGTTTTGTTATGTGTTGCAATTTCAAGTGTGATTTCCTGTGGTTTACCAGCAAAAAAAGCCATTATAACATAATTGGACAGTTGAGAACCGTTTAAAATGTGTTTCCCTAATTTTGAGTATATTGTAGTATACAAAGACTTGTACCAGGCTCAATACATTTTGGAACATCTGATTTAAATAGTTTGTAAAATCAAATTAAAATGTATTCAATTCCAATTTCAATCAGATGTAGGTAATATAGACTAAACAGAGGTGGGATTTAGAAAATGTATATCATCGCGTCCTAGTTTATTAAACGTGAGTTATGTTGCTTTGAACTATCCAAACGCACTTCGTTATACTGAAATATTTTACAGCTACTGATAGACGCAATGTGATTGCGGAATATCACCATTCGTTATTGAGCTACAGAAAACTTTTGTTCTGAAAAAAAAATGAATCACCTATTTGATTTAAATGTTTAAATAAAATTAGGTACAAATTTTGTTTTCGTGTCTCTGCTGACAACATATTTGTTTTCTCTTTGATTTTGAAACAAATTAACAAGAATGTATTTCTTTTGTTTATCTCTTGTGACAGTTCGAAATTAACATGTAGATTTAGATTAATGAAAATATGTTTTGTTATAAAAGAGTGACACAGTACATATACAGCTGATGGTAAGAGGGTGACCTAGTCAGAGTTCATGCACACATATTGGCACACCTAGGAATATTTTGGCACATCTACTTTTTTCACGTTATACAGAAACTGGAATCAAATATTTTACAAATGTTTGAAACGAAGTTTTGACTTCATCTTACATTTTGTCTCGGATTTCTTGTTTTTGTTAACAAATATGGAATGAAGAATGATATCGCGCGTTCACTCTCACTTGGGCATAGTGCAGCGCAACGCACGTTTTAATAACTTTCTATTAAACGTCGTTGATCGTCCAGGAGTCTCACACCAAGATATAACTAATTAAATAAAAGTGTCTCAGTAATAGACGTTTTTAGTCTTGCTTTAGCTTTTGGACGTTTTATAATTAGAGAAAAGTGGATATATGTTTATTACATATAAAGCATATAAAGTATATCCATTTATCTTTAATATCCTGATCTTTTGGAAACCTGGAATAACAGCATCGTATTAAATATAAAGATG
>DWHP01006444.1:0-11413 GCA_018247895.1 Parnassius honrathi | reverse complement strand
CGCTTATCTGTTTCGGCTTTCACGAGGTTCTCGTCATACGGAATGGTAACGTCGACCAAAAATATCCTTGACTGTGCTCGGTCCATCAGCACAGTATCAGGCTTATTCGCAAGAATAGTCCTGTCCGTGATGATGGCCCGATCCCATTAGAGCCTGGCGCGGTCATTTTCGAGCACGGTTTCCGGCAAGTACTTGTAAAACGGCAGTTTCCGGTCCACGAGACCGTATTTCAGAGCAAGCTCCTGGTGTAGAATTCTGGCTACTAGATTGTGCCTGTGCAAGTACTAAGAGTTAGAAAGCGCCGAAGAACCGGAGATGACATGCCTAAGTGACTCACCGGGATGGCGACAAGCTCGTGGTCTTAATAACCTGATCCTTATTATTATTATTAAATAAAAAGCTATTGTAATCTTTTTTGAGTTGCCTTCTGTCGCCTTGTACAAAACCCATAGGGTAATATGGGGTAGTGAAAATATAATAATAAATGTGGTGGTGCGAAAAAAGCACCCTGACAAATGTATATACCAAACAGAATATGCAGGGTTCACGCTTCGAAGGAGGATTGGTATCCGCAGTTTTTTATTTTCTGGTCATATGAGGAAGGAGTTGCTGTCCATCCATCACTTGTTATGATTCCTACATGTTATGTTTCATTCTATAACTGGTATTCTTGTACCACTACTACACGGTCCAATTCTAAACTACTGTTAAATTAGAAACTAGTATTCTCATTATAATTATAACCCTGAAAAAAAAACGAGATTGTTCGTGTAAAATGTCATAACATACTATACTAATCACTTAAAACCATGGAAAGGCCACTGTCTAGCCATAGAGCAATTTCGACAACAGAATACTAAACAAATACCCCTTCGTGACCCATGCGCATGGACAACTATTGACAAATAGGCTTTTAATATGCGACACTTACAGGCTTTGTTAGGATATAGTAGGCGGGCGTCACGTTTTTCATTTCGGATAGTCAGGTATTGTTTTATTCATCTATTAGAAAATAAATGTAATTATACCAGTCCAGCCCGACCAGTTAAAACGAATGAAGATTTTTATACAAGCAATAAGGTAAAGTAATATACAACCCTAAGAAAAGGTCTAAATAATAAATCCCTCATTTGTTAAAGAGATACAAAACCGTATTTAACGATGAAATAACAAAATATTCTAGCGTTGCCTAATTTCTTCATTGTAATAATTCGTTAATTATAACGGCATTTCGAATAGCACTTCATGAGTCTTTTCATTAACTGAAGAGGTCCCTGTTTAAACGTACGTAAGAGGCAAAACATTACACAAGACTTATTCAATAAACTCTTAAAATATTTAAAGTGTATGAAATACTTATATTATATTTACTGCATACACTAAGTAGTAATATTTAAGTTAACTATTTTAATCATAATTAACTTATATCAAAAAAATGGCGCAAAAACGCCTCAATTTCATGTCACCACAGAACACACAATCTTATCAAAAAAAAAGGCAAAATACGACGCTCCTACACAAATAATAGTAAAGTATTTCACCGTGCAGTAGCGGTGTAAAAATATCAACTACCCCACATCGCCCCGTGGATGTCGTAGGAGGCTACTGAAGGAAATAAAACAGGCGACGGGCAGCACCATCTTCTTGATAACAATAACAATTCTAAAAAATTGCGGTTGCCAACCAATCTATGAAAAAGGCAAACAGTGGACTTTATAGACAGTAACAGTAAAACAATATACGTAAAGTTAAACTACACACGGCCCACATATTGGCGAACTTTATAGCATGTTGGCAAACTATATATGTCTCCAAATGATTTTTTGTTCAATAAGAATTTTTCAGACCTGCAAGTTCCGTCACGAGGCTATAACAGGACCACGCTCTCACAGAATAACAAGTGTAAAATAGCAACTTAATGTTGCTGTATTTTGTATGGTGACTGTAGAGAACCGGAGACCCTCTTTACTGGAAACCGGGCATTCCGTCTTAGTTATCAAGGGTGACAACACATATACATTTTAACATTTAATGGAGGATACATGTACATGTCCATGGGCCACGTTATTCATTTTCATATTGAAAAACTTGTAGCTTCTAACAAATTGTTGAATAACGATTTCAAGGTCGTCAAAACCAATGTGATATAGGTAACGAGCTAATGGGCATCAACGTCTAAGGTGCAAGGCATCAGATACTGAGATTTGCAAACCGAAAGAGAAAAAGAGAGACGAATCATGACGAAAAGTGGACTAACTACAACCGGAGGTCGATAATAAAATACTAAAATGTAAATTATTTAAAAGGCAATACACCACCGAATTCATACGCTAAATAAAATCCGTAAAATGTTTCTTCTTAAAAAAATTTTGGCAACATTTCCTTTTCTCACATAGTTTCATTACTTCAAGTCCTTAAAGAAGTGCCAAAACACAACTATACAAGATTAACGCTTATCGCTCCGCCCGACAGTGTTACACCGCCAAATAGTAAAATTATGCCTTATTCGTATGTATGACGAACGATACCGTAGATGCGGCCTTTCTCACGGCCACACACGAGAAATACCTTCGTGTACCATGGTGTACCGCTGCCGCTGTGTTCACTGTTAATATTCTTGCGTACGAGGACACTTACTACAAGCTCATTACTGAGTAATGTGTTAATATTAGCAAACAAATCAGCTGGCTTGAATCTAAATGCTAGTGATAATACTACTCGTAGTGTGTAGCTATTGATCAGTGATTACCGGAACATCTCCCTACTTTAGATTTTGCCACAATCGCTACGCCTGGCTAGCTATCATATTGTAAATAATATTATAAGATACCTTCGGGCCATCAATAAAGATATAAAATATTATTCCGCCAACTCTCTAGTAGCAAGACGTAACACGTACCTGCACTTTCCCTGAGTCGACTTTATGAAGCCCACGGGGCGTAATAAGAAAAAAGTTTCTGTTCGCCACTGCACGCTAAAGGTTACAAATTACAATATATATAGTCGTCATTACAAAGACGTATAGTAATGTTAACGTAATTTTGTAATCGCAGTGAAATAGTTTGTTGAGAAGATATACAGCAATTTGTTCTTTAAATGTAAACTTTACCTACACACGTAAATTCGTCTTTCGCAGAGCAGGATGCAGCTCTGCAAAAGACTAATTTAAATGATACCATAACAAAAGCTTTATTTTTATAATTCCAGCCAGCAATTCCACTTTTGCACATCGCGACAAAATACACTTCTTTAACACACGACCACTTTGTGGATTCGGCTATCACCGGCGATTTTTCTATACCAATACTACTTAAGTACCTTCAAGAAATGAGCGTAGTTACCTACTAAGACTCCTTTTTAAAAAGCCGGTTTTTTTTAAAAACACACCTTCAGTTCCTCCGGTGGTTAACTAGCGGTTCATGGCGGCTGTCGACATTTACCTTCAGGTGAGCCGCATACTCGTTTGCTTTCTCCTATAAAAAGACTGGAAATGGATACCAGCATTACCAGTGCAAGGGTCACATCGGCTAAGCGCTCACCAACCCGCCGGCATAGTAATACGATTGAGCAATTCGTTTGAGTTATGCATTTGAATTGATATCTTCTTGGTTAAAAAACAAAAGGTAACCCTTCTGTGAAGTGAATTAAAAAAGGATGAAAGTAAGGTGTGAAATAACTTATGCAATTCCTGCGCTCACTCTCCGAAATCCTATAGAAAACCAAATTACTTGTGTCTGTGTTTGAATATTTGCAAACAAAATTAAAAATAAGAAATAGCGAACAAGCAAAAAGGGAGGCAGGTGGTGGGTGCAGTTTAAGCCACATTTATGCTTAAAGATATTGTAATAGAGGAACAGCTACTTCAGTTGTATTAGAAAATATTCGACGGAAGCGCCGTTGTAGCAGACTAATCCTTTTCCTACATTCACCGCTTCAGCGCTCTCCTCCAGACGAACAGTCGAATATTTGAATATAGCAGGTGTAAGTTAAGACATATTACGCATCCTGAAAATGCAGTGACTTGATCCAAAAAGGTCACGGAAAAAACATCGGAAGAAGAACGGTGATAACACTCCCTGTTTTTCAGTAGTTCATAGAAATATATTAACACCTATTTATTTTGGCCCGTATCTGTTTTTTAAACTTTCTGTGTCACCAACATTAAGAAGATGAATTTTTAAATAAATATTTCTCTAACAACAGATAATAAAATGCACAAACTTTCTTACTGTTTGACAAAATAATATTAGACTCAAAACCTGGTAACAGAATGTACGCGCTGAACGGTGTCCGTCAATCGTCTTTGCAGTTTCGTACCATAGCAACAGAATAAACCTGTGAATCATAGTATCGTTACTAGCTGTGGCAATTTATGGAATAGTGAAAGGGGTACGACAAGGCGAATGTATCGTAAAATTATCACAAATGTACAATGGTTATTTCTTCATTCGAGTCATAATTGCCTGGCAATTAGATTTATGGTAGAGTGATGATAAATCCACCTTATTTATTCGTATGATTTATGTCGTAAACTTTGGGATGACATACATTCCAAATCAATTTTATTCGACACATAAGTACATATAAAGAACGCGTTGCAGTACTTTTTTAACTTTTTTGAATATCTTTGAGTCTACTGAAATGTAAGGCATTGTGTAAAACGAACACTGTTTAGACATATACCTTGCAAAGGTTTCAGCAATTTGAAAGATAAGACCGTGCTTTGTGCATTCCTTGAAGGAGGCCTGGGTTCAGCTGTGGACTTGTGAAGGGCTGCAATGAGCGAATGAAAAATCTTGTTAGCCTCGAGCACTGGGAGCGGTGTAGCTAGCTCGCCGATATTCTATAGGATGCATTTCGGAGAGATTGTGCAGAAATGCTTTAATTCCTCCCTCCCCTTTCTTCCAACGGACAACCAGACGTTCGTCGGGTCTTCAACCCTTTCTTGTCAGTTGCTTCGCATTAGAGCCAAACGGTTTGATTCATCTTACGTAATGCGTACAGCAAAGGAGTGAAATAATTAGCCGGCGTCGGTCTTTCCGTTCGGATACAATATGGGCATCTTCAAAGCAATAGTAAATAGGATTTTGCTACGCTAAGACAGTGCGATTTACTATCTAGGGTACATCACCACTTACCATCAGGTGGACTTGTGGTCAGACACTGACTTAAGTTAAAAATAAATAAGGTGAAATTAGAAATTATAATTCCGAGTATATTATAAATCATCGCATCTCGTCTATGTCGCGGCCGTCCCGTTAAACTTTAAACAAAGCCTCAAGTTGCGGAAGCGGAAACCGAATGGGCACAGTCCGACAGACATGGGGTCGACGCACTTTTTCTCCATTTCTTAGTAACGACCGACTGTCGTTATATTTTTGTTGATTTATGAAATTCAATTAGTTGTTTTGTACCTAGGTATACGATTGCTAACTTTATAAACACCGATTTATTTTTATATTTCAATATTCATGTTTTTTGAACTCATGTTCAATTTCATAGAAACCGCAATAAAAGAAATATAAATTATCGCAAATAAAGAAGGAAAAACTATGTAAATATTATAAACACTATTAGAAACTTAAGCGTAAGGAACCTTTATGCCTACAGATTTTTAACGGAAAGCCTGTAAGCAATCAACAAAAAGCAAGTGAGGCTAGAGAGAATCGCATAAACACCATTTTTATTTGATCCTTAGGAACATGTCTTGTTCGAAACTGTTTAATTTAACTGCCTCATAGGTCTAGTGGTTACAGTAGTGCAACTGCTGATCATGAGATCCTGGGTTCGTATTCCGGGTTGGACCAAAAAAATTATCAATGATTGAGTTTTTCGTCAAGAAATTCTCAGTGGCTGCCCGGAGTCAAGAAGTTATCGGTGTCGCACCCCCGCACCTCGAAAAGCACGTAGAGCCGTTGGTCCTGCGCCTGATCTCTCACCGGTCGTGTTGGTATACCGTCCCATCGGACTATGAGAGTAAGGGAATAGAGAGTTACGTTGGGCACTATAATCTTGTCCTGCGCCGATGGCAAGTCTCCGTTGAAGCAGGCCGCCGCGGCTGAAATTCGGTTTGGAGGACATTATTTATTGATGCGAACTTCATTGGATTGTACTTAAAGCTAAGACAGTTTAGAATGTAGTATTTTTTGTTAAGGTTATTTAAGGTATTTTGCACAGTTACATTAACAATAATCGCCCTCCTTTTCCTTTTTACCTTCGTGCATTGCATTAGAACGGCTACTCGTACCGAAGCTCGTGGGGTCTGGTCAAAGTTGAGTAGAGTTTAAATTGTATTGATTAAGGGCGCGCCGCACCGCACCCTGGTGTGTCAGGCCACGCCCGTATGGGACATGAGTATGACAAATATATTGTTAAAAATTTTGTAGTTTTGTTAAAGTACACGCAAATACCCAACTTGCGTGTTCGCTTCCTATTGATACGCTTTGCCTGTTAATAAACCGTTTTTTTAACAAACAGATACGTACATACTTACATATAATATGTAAGTGCATACATAAAAAATAATTTTATTGGCAGATTTAATATATTTTAATTACGGGTATCCCATCGTAGTCTTATTTAATCCCAGATAGAACGATGACCTCATAAGAACCAGGAAGTCGATGGATGCAATTGGTTCATTACATTGTACTTTTTTACAGTTTTTGGTGTTTTTTATGTGGTAGAGCTATGCTGCAGCTATATTTCTAGTACAGTTATAGCATTTTAATTTAGGATATATGTAGATGTCTATGGGCCACAACATCCACTTACCATCAGGTGGACTGTGTGCTCGTTTGCCACCCATATTCTATAAAAAAAGCACGAGTAGGTCAGTTCGACGAGGGAAGGACCACGCTCTCACAGAATACCAGCGTAAAATAGCAGCTTAACGCTGCTGTGTTTCGTATGACGAGCGTAGAGAACCAGGGACCTTTTTTAGTGGAAACGAGTTCCATCTTTGTTCTTCCGGGTGACAAAGCATCTGCATTTTGATTCGTAATCTAGGATAGATGTAGATGTCTATAGGCCACAGCAACCCTTATCACCAAGTGGACTGTGTGCTCGTTTGTCACACGTAGCCTATAAAAAATAGAAAGAAGTGTTTTGTGGCATTTCTCTTACCACTGCTGAGCATAGGCTTCCCTCTAAAAGGGTCCGGTAAGGGCCGTAATTATAATAAAACAATTACTGCCCACATGCAATATAAAAAATAACCTATTTGCTCTCCTTTAATATGAACTTAAGACGATACAAAAATAAGGGTAATTTTCTTTAACAGGAAGTTCATCTCTGCCTAAGCAACCCTCAGGATAGGCGCCATCCTCTAAGATGTTTTAGCGACAAAAAGCAGCAGTGTCTGCACAGCTGTATTCATGAGCAGGGTATAGAGAGCTAGTGTATTAAGAGGCTGTGAGCCACTCCATCTTGGTCCTTGGTTCTCAGAGGTGAAAAAACAGTAGCTAGAAAAATGAATACCTTACTTAGTACCTTTTAGTACCTTAATAAAACTATACTAAAATTTTTCTTTTTTTTTTCTTTTAAACTGTTAAAAGATTCTTCATCCCATCACATTCCAATATTAATTACACTAATTGTCTTGAGAGGCCTACGTTCACACCTGCGGCCGTCACTGATTTGAGATAATGGAATTTAGGACAGTTTACTTACAGAGTATCCGCGGCGTTTGAGAAGTACAGCTAATGTATTATTTCCTAGCGAATGATCAGTATGTACACATAAAAATAAATTGCACATTACAAGTCATGTTAGAACACTATACCAGTAGCAGTACACATAAAACGATTATGACTAACAGTATGCTGGATAACCTAGAGATGTATTGGTCTAAGTTATCCATCGCCAGTCAAAGTCAAAGGCGCGTTTGCATCAGGTTTCGGTCACAGCACGGCCGACAGTGACGTGCGGACAGCCGGACGAACGTCACGATGCCTGTATTTATAATGGTATTACATCATTATAATGCCATTGGCATGGCCAACGACCCGATGGAATCCTTCTTCAGTTTATGGTTTCGTCCATTTGGTTTTATTACGTTACACTGTCACCTGTTCGAATATTGATAAAACTGGTTGTTGGGGTTGATATAAGTACACTAGCTTGGGAGACGTTGTTCGGTTCTCTCCGGTAGATAACAATATTCTTTTTTATAGAATAAGGTTGACAAACGAGCACACAGTTCACAGTCCACCTGATGGTAAGTGGATGATGTGGCCCATAGACATCTACATTTATCTTCAGTTAAGAATCAAAATGCAGATGCGTTGTCACCCCTGAGCACAAATCGAATACCCCGCATCACAAGGATGATAAGCGGTAGAGAATTCTATTACGGCGTCACTATACGGCAAGTAAAATATTTACTATTCCAAAATATCAACACCGCTGATTTAATAAACCAAAAAGCATGCTCAAATTAAGCGAAAAGCACTACTGGAATGGCACAAGGAAACTTTACGAAGTAGCAATTTCCTGAAATACCTGAGCGTCCGCCTCGCCCACCGACGTAAGGAAGGAAGTTATTTATTGATGTTTGTATGTAGTAGTATGATATTTTACATTTAAGCACACTTCTTACAAGGGAATAGTTGTTCCATAGCAACACTGATGTTGCAAAATATTTAAAATTTAGGGTCACCGAAAGGGCAACGTAAGAGTAGTGCACTCTTAATGTGAATATAATGATTTCAGAACTATAAGAACAGAAAAACTCACATATATAGCGTATTTTTCAAAGATTTGATGAACGCTTTTGACGTTGTTTAAGAATTCAGACAGATTTCTTCTTGACATAAAATCAAATTTCTTTTACTATACGTACACGTATTTTACGTTGACTTGATGCTTGTATTTCACGTGTTCTATTTACTTTCATTTTATTTTGTAAACAACGGTGCATCATTAGATATTAGGTTATAATCATTACACACAATTTTCCTGTCGGTAATCTTTGTAATCAAAGATTTGTATAATAACAGACCTAGGAAAATATATTCATACATAAGCAATGATAAAAAATATTTAAATAACATAAAATTACATTAAAAAGAAAATCAAAAATAAGACTGTTACTTTATTTTTTATTAATTCATGTATATAAAAAAATATATTGAAGTAGTGAAATCCAAGATTAAAATACAGTAATATACAAAAAATAATGCAAACCAGCAGCGTCGAGGCGCACTGACCAATCTGCAAAGTCCTGCATAGCCTGATTTGATATACATTCCGACTGCCACGCACAACAAATACGTAAATATCATTTTATGTACTCAACAGCTATGATTTTATGAAAACGACCCAAAAGTATTACCAGGCTAAATGAACATGTATAGTAGATAGTAAATTCCAATAAAAGAGAAATTCCAAACCTGTTTTTAGACGGCCAATTAATGCTAATACTTATGCAATATTTGTCACACTTTAGGTACGCACTTAAGAATTCGTTTAAAAACCTATTATGTTGTTATATTATTTACTTACATCAGATATTATTACCTATATGTCTTTTTTTATTACTTTGAATTGTTATCTGGAAGATGTTGCTGGCCCACTTCCTCTTTCAGTTTTCCTCTGTTGAATCGTACGACAATTTCAGGATTTGAGATAGTGGATATTCTTATACCACAATCACACTTACTTTAATAGATCATATCATACCCTACGTACAGTGTGATAGTGAAGTAGTTTTAGTTTGATTGTGGTATATCAACCACAACACCTGGTGATTGTAAAGATAGAACATCATGTAGCACAATGGTAACGAGCAGCATTAACAGTACGTGAAATTCGTTCGGATAGAGTTTTTGGATCATCAGACGTCAAACAGCAGATTACATTAAGCGTAGGTGAAATTGGGCATTTGAAGCAAAAGGGGTATTCCCTTACACCCCATTAAATTTTAAAATTTAAAGTTAAAACAAAAATAGCCAAAAGTAAAATAATCTTAGTCTCGAAGTATTTTAGGTATTAAAAAAATGTACCTACGTTTCAAAAGTCGGAATATGGATCAAGCCTTCGAATTTGCATTGCGCAATACCGAGCGAGCTGGGTATTAAGCTTGCAGTACAATCTTAACCTAGATCCGACCTCCTGACCTATACAGAGTTTTAAACGTACTGATAACGTGGTAAAATATCAAATATATATATATAAACAGGCTTATCGATCGAAGCACGGATGTAGAAAATTGCTTGTTATAATTTGTAGACAATGCAAAATGTTCTTAGTGCCGATTTTACAATTCTTAAATAAAAGTTGTTGTAGCATAAAATAAAACATAAAATAAATAAAATATTACAGTTGCATGAACAAAATACTCGTAGTTCAAAACTTTCACTTTTATACTCCGTCAGGTAATAAATTATTTTATAGATAACTTTAATGATATGATTGAAAAAACGGCCCTTAGTGTAATTTGTAATTTTACAACACTCAGTAGCAACACTCAGAACCGTAGCTAGGTAGCACGTAGCTCAAAGGCTAAGCACTCACTGTAAATTGCACAGTAACCCGGGTTCTATCCCCGCTGGCACCAATAATATTGTTAATTGCAATTTAAGTGCCGATTTACCACGTGCTCGGCGGTGAATGAAAACATCGCGAGATCTGAGAAATAAGAAAAAAAATATTTCGAAGACATATGAAGTCCGCCAACACGCATTGAGGCAACGCGGCGGACATTTCCTTGCCCTAAAATCTTACCCAGAAAGAAGAGAGAGCAGTAGGACGTATATAGGCTGTTACTTTAACTAACGTGAGTGGTAGAGAGCCACGCTGATGAAACGGTCGGCTCGGCCAGAGAAGGACCAAGCTCGCACAGAATTCAAGCGTGAGATTAGCCACCAGCACAGCAGCTAATAGTGTTTTATATATTTAAGCTCAGTAAAGTTACAGCCTATATACGTCTCACAGCTGAGCTCAGGTCTTCTCGCCAATCTGAGATGAGAAGTGGAGATCTTTATTACTCCCTTATTTACTGGTAAGTGGTAACCGTGCATTCCTAGTTTGCCCTCGGGAATGCGGTCGCTATTAGCGATCTGTATTGTAATTCTTAATCGAGGGTAAATATTAATATATTGTTCCTTGAATATCAAAATCATAAACTTACCCTGCTGGATAGGCGACTACCTCAGTGTTGGGATCACAATCGAGAGCCGCGTTGCTGCTGACAGTCAACCCGAACACGGTCTCCAACTTGATCTGGCAAAAATAAAACACACAATTGTAATTTCTAGTACATTATTCTGTTAGTAGTGAGTATGGTAATCGATTTCTTTATCTTTTTCAATCATTAAACTAAAAAACTACATTCAAATAATGATTTCTTATATTTACGCGAACACTACACATTGAAATAATACTAGTTTTTACGGATTTTATCGCGTATATT
>DWHP01006443.1:0-11413 GCA_018247895.1 Parnassius honrathi | reverse complement strand
ATTTTAACTTTTGTTTGCATCATTTCTCTACGCAAAGGTTGTCTGGAAGAAATCACTTTCAGAGTGATAAGACCGCCATTTGTACATATTTTAATTCAGTTTTAACAGTACTTGATATTTCTGTATTGTGGTGTACAAAAAAGAATAAATAAATAAAATAAATAAGTAATCAAAGTAAATACTACTTATGTGTTTTTTTTTTGTTTATTTTATTATTGGTTTCGGAAGTTGGCAATCAGTTGTCGGTTTTGTGTACGTTACACAGTAATGATCCTTTGTGCTTTCAGTACATAGGAAGTAAAGGTACAACTTTATACGTCGTTAAAATTTGAAGAAGATTGTGCCTCCTCAAAATTCCGAGAAGTTTATGTAGCATTAGTACGCTGCGTCGATTTTATGAGTGTTGAGGAAATTCACATGTTCTCGAAATATTCAACTCTTAGACGTTCAGGCTCTCTCACGATGTTTACCTTCACCCCGTTGCTAGCGGGTACCGTGCATGAGCTGCTAGCTTTTTTATTACAAATTCTATTAGTGTATCCTAATGGGGTTCTTTTTGTATTTTTTCAATCTGGTTTGGTACCACAGTCCTGTAAATATTAATGCCGCCAAGTAACAGTGCATGCATAGTCTAAAGATTAAAACCAGCCAGTAATATCAGGCTATGCAGCTTTTACTATACTAATCTTTGGAATTAACAAAGTGTCTTTGATTTTCTCTGTTTCAAGTTGGTTGGAAGTGCGAATGGATTAACTGTCTACCTGATGGTAAATGGTAGATTTACAATCAGGTAAACAGTTAATGCGTCATCAATGTGAACTTTTATATTTAAAAAAAATACTAAAATACTAGCTGACATATTAAAAATATTGATCATGGATATTGTACTTACTTAAAAATATAAATAATAATCTATGGTACCCACTTATGTCGTACGTAAATCATCTCTTTTCTCAGGACAATATTAATTATTACTCTGAGTCTCTTTATCATATTAGTTTAAAACATATATACTAATCTATGTAAATTTCTTAGGTAAGGTACACCAGCGAAGCAACGTCAAAAATATCTCAAAGATTAATTTTAATTCCTTAATGCCCCATCACTTTGCATTTACTTCGTTATCTTGCAGCTGTGCATCATGATTGGCCTAAATGGTAGAAAATGCATCAGGTAGTAAGTCTACCTATATTCATCATATTATGTGCGTAAACAAAATAACTTTTTTTAACTAATAATGTGATGTCGTAGGTGCCAGATACTTACTCTTTTTACTCGCTAGAAAAATAAACCATAGGTAATTAATATAAGTAACATACATAATTATAACGAAAAGAATATTTCTAAGAAGATCTTACTGCATTTTATAGCAATGTCTGACAAACAGCGTAGATGATGGTATGTAGATGCTGTGACCCATAGTTTGTCTTCGATTGGAACTTAAAATATTGTTGCATTATCAGTTCTGAAGACTAAGAGGGAATGCCCTGTTATCAATGGAAAGCATTTTCGGTTTTCATTACTAACCACAGGAAAATCAGCCGCATTATGCGGTTATTTTACGCTGGTGTTCTGTACGAGCGTGGTCTTTTCCCGGTTCATTCGACCCACTCGTGCTGCCATCTAATACTGCATCAGTACTTGATACTAGCTTGCTATTCTTAGCGTTATTATTCTTTTCCCGGTAAGTGGCATGATGGGTTTCACTCCGGACTTTTTTAATGTAAGTATAAATTTATTATAAACACCACCACAGTGCCGCCTATCAAGTCTAGATTTTGTGATTTCTTTTTGTGTTTCGTGGTTCGTAACTAAAGAATTTGCTAATAACTTTACTACAACACTTAACGAATCTTAGCACAGCTTTGTACTATCTTCTCGACAAAATTATTGTGTGAATAAGTTAGGTTAAGTCCTTCAGAAGTTACACGATCACTAACAAACGTAACAATGAATATACAATATACTGGTAATATTTGAAGTTAAAATACAATCGCTATTTATATGTCGCAACCAACTAGCTAGCTTTTCAGTTAACAGCCTAGCCTTTTACTAAAATTCCCCTTTCGACTAGCGGCCTGAATGATATTCAGTCGATGAGTCCAATAGAACATCACAACTATCTTGTAATATAAGCGACAGAAGCTTAAGGTGCAGCTAAGGTGGCCCTCGGGTCACACTAGAACCACGAATATTTATATAAATTAGCACGTGGTGGATAATAAGGAATGTTGAATAAGACATAATGGCGGGGCTGTTAACTGAAAAGCTAATTAAGCTTGTTGGCTGCGATATATACCCTTCATATGCTGGATTTGGTCCTCCAATACATAACGGCTTATCTATTTCATATAATATATTCGATGTAGAATATTCAGACTGAGGATGGGGGCAGCGTCAAATGGGTGAGTCGTCCGATGCTGTAATCCCAAATTTGCATTATACGTGTATACATGACGTCCAATGTCCTGACCAGCGACCGCTTAAAATCAATATACCTCCACCGTCAAATGTTGTTCACTTAGATATAACATTAGCACTAAATGTTAAGTGCTAGATATAAAAGCACTAGAGCAGACACTAGCTCAGCGCTGGTCATTGCGGTCAACATCACAACTTGTGTCACTTCATGGATTCTTACTCTTATATGTAGGACATCATGTGGCTTTGTTCAATACTTACTTCAAGCTCATCCGTTTCTTTATAAGCGGTATTAGTCTGTAAAAAAATTATAAACAGTAATGTAACAGCTTGGATTTAAGGCTTCTATTTTTATTCAACTTCAAAAAAGGAAGAGGTCCTCAATTCAACTGTAATTTTTGTTTGTACATTACGCGATATCTTCGCCGATTATGAACCGTCGTTTACTCTGCTGGCTAATTTGGATATATGGGGGCTTGAATAAAGCATCACATTAAGGTTGATTTGAAAACAACGGACACACGATATTAAGATTTTTTTTATATAAGAGAAATGCAAATGAGAACGCGGCTCACCTGATGGTAAGTTTGCCACCCAAATCAACTGCAAAACCAGAGTAATCGCAGAGGCGTTATCAGCCATTTGTAAAATAGAAGGCTTTTTATTTTAAGGTTTCAAAATCATATAGTTTCGGAAAAACCGCTGAAGGTAGTTGATTCCTCAAACAAGTTGTGCGAGGAAGAAAACTTATGATAAATTGCACAGTGGTTTACCGTCAATTATCTAAATAGTATGCATTGTATCGCGAGAGAAATTTATTTAGGTGAAAGTTTACTAGAAAGAGCTGAGATTGGAACTAGGGACTCACCCCGATACAGAGATGTAAAAAGTGTTCCATGTGAAGCCAAACTTACGCCTTGTACAGTTGCAAGCCGTTTGCCGGCATGAAATAATGCCCCGCTCTAAGTATATTTTTAAAATTCAGTGTCGTGATACATTTAGTTTTGAGGCCACTTAAAAGTAAATTGTTTGGTCTTAAACCTATTCAGCTCAAACCTTAGCCTTGCCGTTTTTTGAACTGGCTAATTTGAATTGTAACAACTATGATTTGACTTAAGGCATATTATTTCACTTTTAAAATAAATTAATAACTTTTTTCCCCGCAGTTTTGCAAAGTATATTCGTGCGGTTCCAGTGTGGAAGCAATGCGTCTCAAACTGCACGCGATATTATTGTTTAAACATCGATGAATCCTTCATTTAGTAAGGTAAGTCATTATTTTAGACAAGAAATAGAAAGTGACCAAGAATTGAGCCCTGAGGAACCCGCATTTGTACTATTAACTTGGAAAAACCCTTAATATTGATATTGTCATTTTGGGTACTGTTCCTTGTACATGAACTAATAAATTGAAAAACAACACTACTTAAACTGTAATTTGTAGCTTCCTGACCAATATCATACGAAGAAGATGGTAGAAAACATTGGAAAGGTCACAAAATATTCCCAACACAAGGTATTAAAAATAATTAAGTTTGTAATATTGATTAAACCGCTTAAAGAACCTAATTATTAAACCTTTCGAAAAACTGTAAAATAACATTAAAAAAAACTATAGGAAAAACCCACAGTAGCCTAATGGTTACGAATAACCTCAAATGTCGTGTGTATCGAATTCTTTTGATTCAATTCTGGCACATCCATAGTTAGAGTAGTTAACGGGAACATTGTTAGTACTAATAGCATTGCTAGTTTTCTTATAAAAAAAACTCTGAAATCGGTGCTGAGATATTAGTGAGAATATTAATTAGAGAATTAAAACGCCGACTTTAGAAACGATTGTACTACACATGTGGAAATCATTTAATTACAAGATAAATATTTTTATTAAATATTAATTTAAAGATTTATAAAGTCGGTATTTCATTTCATTTATAATCATTGTTGTTACAAATAACTCTAACGCAAAATGTATGTCTTTTAAACTATAAATGTGATAACAGCATACCTTAATTGGTACTAACGAGTTTTCGATAGCTCTTCGTTCACGCTGTAAAAGTATGACTTCATATTAATAATTGCTACAAAAAATGTTCATAAGTCTCCTGAAAAGAGTGGCAAGGAAAGAATAAAACATTCTTGTCGCCCGTAGGCGGTCAACTCCAAGGTGCTAAGATAAAGTGTACAGATGAATTAAAGCACCGCCTTTAGAATGTTAAGTTAATTTATTCATTTTAGTTCCTTGAAGTAGACTTTTTTATTACTCTCTTATATTTTGATAATCTTATTAGCATTCACGAGTATTTTCATGCATATTTAAGGTGGGTGCAGTCAGGTACAGCTTGCGAGTGATATGTATACATGATCCGCTTATAAATCGTGAGCCTTATACGCAAAATATAGTGATATTTAGTACTATGCACTACCAACGCGGGCTTCGCGTTATTTTCTCTTTTACTATAGGTGAACGCTACATTTGAGTGCGTGCGTGCATCTAATAAGAAGCTTGAATATATTTACCGTGTGGCTGTGTGAAGAAATCCATCACCTCATTTCTAGTGGGCATAAAAACAACATAGGGAGTGGTTTTAATTTTGTGTATATTTTAGGTATGATTAATTTTACAAATAATTCTTACACATACCCTTGTGCCTGATATACTAGAAATGTGATTACAGCATACTTTATTGGATATAACCGAGTTTGTGTACACTCTTTGTTTGGACTGTAAAAGTATGGCTTCGTATTAAATATCGCTACAGAAATATGTTCATAAACCTCCTGAAAAATGTGGCAAGGGAAGAATAAAATGTTCTTCTCAAAAAAGTTCTTTATCATGTTCGCGCGATGTATCCACCCATATAATATTACGCTCGTCATATATAACTCTCTACATTATTATCTAATCTTATTTTGTATAATAAGCCACTATATGACTGGCATACGAGGGCGCGAGGAGTGTACGTGACAAATGTGACCCGTTTTTCAACGGAAATATCCGTTTTGCGGTTGCGGAGGCAGGGACGGGTAATATCAGACTCGCACCGATATCGGCAGAGCCATGGATATTCTTTTGTATACATCCGCAGTCTCAACGGCCTGAAGACGGCCCTCTTCGGATGAGAAGTTCCTCCACCAATTATCCCACTGCTTTCTACACACCCTCATTATACAGCATTTTCTTCTTCTTCTTTAGCCCCAAAAACTACATTACTTGACACGGCCTCATCGTAGGGAGGTTTTTCTTAATCGCCACACAATCAATGTTGACTAACAGATAATGTTTTTAGAATTATGTTCGCCTTTTGTTTTTATATATTGTGTGATGATCAACGGAGAGTAAATAAATAAATAATTGATGGCTCCGTGGCGCAGAAGCATAGCAATGAATTGAAGCGCTTGGAGCCGCGGGTTCGAGTCCCGCACGGAGCAGGTATTTGTGTTGTGTAATAATTGTTCCGGGTTCAGATGTTCGTCCTTGTGAAATTTTTCTACGTAGACTGTCCCCACGAGACAGGAGAAATCCCAATGAATCCCAACGGGGAGGTAACGTTTATAAAAATAAAAATAAAAGTATTCCCTACACTGATTCAACTCGGCAACGACGGCAATGTCCAATTAACCATAATTACTTCAAAATATTTTGAATTATGTACTAATAAAGTAGTAATAATACCTCTGCTGTTTGGATCAGGGGAAGCAGCACACAGACAAGAAATATTATCTTCATTTTAGTCAATTCACAACGAACTTATTTCTGATACTAAAGCCATATATTGAAGAAACCTATTTATATTTTCGAAATAAACGATTTCATGCTCGCTTAATTTCAACTTACATTCATTTGAAACGAATATTCGTATTTATCGTATTTTAATTTTGAATTCGACGCACTGACGATCGTTTGGATTGTAACTAATTACCGATCTTAGTTGTGAGATTGTAGGTTCAGATCCCAGTCAATAACTAATGGCGGTAATGAATTAACACCTAGCCAGAAAATAAATTAACAGAGATGATCATTTGGACGTGAGTTCTCCTTTTAATTCGGATCTCCATAATTTCTCAGACATCCAGGTTTTCTCATGATATTTTCTTTTACCACCGGGTACGTGGTAAATCATCACTTAAAATTGAATATGCTACTCACATGATTTCAAATACACTTGTGACATTCACATAAATTGAAATATACTAGTCACGTGATTTGAAATTTCGTTTGCTAAATGTCATTTTTCTACAAATCTACTACCACTTCAAAATTGTTCCCATGATTGGAGAGAAAACGGCAAAAGAAACTCCGCCAGTATCCTTTTTTAGTCAACTTTAAAAGAGAAGGAGGCTTACAATTACACGCTGATCAGTGGGTTGGTAACAGCATACATAACATAACATAAACACTTACGCCTGTCACTCAGAGGGTAGGCAGAGACTACACACTTCCATTTAGCACGATCCTGTCATATCTTTCTTGCCTCCTCCACATCCATATGGTCATGTGGTAACAACAGTATTTTATTATTTTGAGTTGTTATCAGAAAGATTTTATTTTCGTTTATTTTTAATTATTCATAAAACAATTTGCATTGTATTGATGCCCATGTCCTGTTTCATTTACCTCTTTCGCTTCTTATGACACTTACGGAATGATATGAGATTTAAGAAATTTAAGAACAACACTATTTACACTGTAATTTTGTAGCTTCCTGATTTATGGTCGAAAGCCTTTGAAAGGTCACAAAGTATCCCTAATACAAAATTCATATTAAAAATGTTTGCGGTTTTGACAATGATTAATCCACTCAAAAATTACAAATAATTAAACATTTTGGAAAAATGTAAAAGTTCATTGAAAAAAATTAAAAGATATAGCGACATTAGCCTAACGATTAGGTACAAACGAAATTCTAATATACATTCGACTACTGTCGTGAACCACTTCTGGTATAACCAAAGTTAGAGTGGTTTTCAAAAATAGCTTCTGAAATCGATGTTAAGACATAAGTGTATTGGAGATTTAAAAGCCCAGCCACATTAGCTTTTATTACGGATATTTGAGAAACGCTCTCGAAAACGAAGACAGACGATAGTATTATGGATACCTTTGAAGATGGGACGAAAGAAATCAACCCCGATGAAAAAAAATCATTTTTTATACAACGTTTATTTAGCTTTGTTCACGCTCTATAATGTAACGCAGCAGTGAAACTGCAAATGGCTAACATCAGATGATAGGATGTCAAATTTCATTTCAGCCGTTCGGAAAACTAACACAGACACAGGCAGCCAAATATTAAAAAAAGGTTATTATGTAAATAACGCCCTGAGTTTAATATAACCCAGTTATTTCAGTGCGACAGACGGACACTTCAATTTTATTTCTAGGTATGTAAAAAAGTTACCATTACTAACGGCATAAAGTGGAAAATTGTATATGATTAGTAACTTGTATTTTAAACCTAAAGTGCTAACGAATAGCAATAAAATCAGAGATCATTATGTTGCTAATTTACTAGCATAGCTTAATCTTAATTTCATATTTTGTATTGGAAATGAGTGATTTGTTACAGTTCTATCTTTTAACATGGCCAATGGTTGCTATTATTGTAACTTAATTAATTGCTAATGGCATACAAGACTTTTTAGCCTCCAGAGCGGTGCCACTTTGAAACTAGGTGCAATATTTGAAGGATTTCAGAGCAGGGAAGTTAATTTGTTAGGAAAGTGTAGAGATAAATGTTTCTTTCTGAGATGTTAGTTACATTTTATATCAATTTAGGTAAGAATTATTTATTAATTATTTAAACCAAACTACGGAACCAAAAGTAAAAAAATTAAAATGTTTAAAAATCGTAGAACTTAGTACAGCGACATTGTTTTTTGTACATTCGTACATAACAAACCAAAAAAACTTTTATTCAAAACGCAATTTTTCAACGATGATGACTGGTTGCGCCAAAACGCACATTTGCTTGACCGCATTAGCTGACAATATTTCCTTCCTTTTCACTTCCGCTTCCTTCATGCACGAAGACTAGATGTAGTGGCGTCATTTCGCGCGCCCAATGAAAAGTGGCTATGCAAAAGTGAAAGGGGAAACACGCCACCGGCCGACCAGAATCGTCGACGTGCCGCCACCGCTCGAGAATTTGGAGCAAGACCTTGGATATGATAGCACCTCTGTGGCAGTCGGCCACAGAACAATTTAGTAGTAACCGATATGCATAGTACAATTTTCGCCATGCACAAGTGCAGTTATCGTCGCGCATCACCACATTTGCAACGTAGCGCCATCAACCTCGAGGCCTGAGTCGGAGGCAATCACAAAATTAACGCTCAATTAAGTGCACTTTCCTAGCATGAGCTGTTCTCATTTGTTGTTCTTTTCCTACAGCAGCTCATGCTCCTGTCCATGCCAGCTGATATAATAAATTAGTTCCTAGCAGAGTGTATCGTCCAAACCGACCACGTGCCACGTCCGCCATCTTGTTTTGGTTATAGAGAACCACGCTATATACAGTCCACCATCATTAATCTCGCATCCAAATCTCGGGGTCATTATTCCCGGAATCGAACCGGAGAACCTATAGCTAACCATTTGGTGGTTCCTTCTCTCCGGATACGCAGAGCAACCTGGTCACCCCTATCATTTAGTGACAATCCGTTTCCGGATTCGAATCCAGGAATCCTACCGTGCCACCATTTTCTAGTCCATTCGCTTCAGATTTAAAATTAGCAATACCATGGCCCAACTAATGACACTGTGTGACCATTTCGGTGATAAATAAACCAATCCCAACTAGCGACATCTAATGAGCTAAAGGTTATTAGCTCTCATTGAAATTGCAAAAAGAAAACCTTCGTTAACAGATTGATTAAAGTTAATATAGGTATCAACTGTCAAAGTGCACATGCATACCGTTACTCTAAATAGGTCATAATCTAACAATATTATGGTTCTTCAACAACCCATAGAAGTCCACTGTTGGACATGAGCCTCTTCTGTTGAAGAGAAGACTTCCAGAAGGCGGACTGACTATTACACCGTGTACTGGCGAAGTAGGAATATCCAATACTCCTTAATAAATTGTAAGTATGATATTCAGAATAATTTTTATTCGATAGAGATATCAAGGACATGTCTTGCACGTCATTTATGGTCGTTCCATTTACAAATAAGTGGTAAACTTACTTCAAAAATTAATTATTTTCTTGACGTTAACGGTCATTGGAAAAATAAAGCTCTCTTCTTCTAAATTTTCACACCATAAAAGACGTTGTTTTATTTCAATATAATAAAAATGGATATAACATTGGTTCTTCGAGCCGGATTTTTACTGCTGTAAACTGCAAGAAACTGCACCTCGGAAATATATCAAAAGTCAATCCAATTCAACAAGAATTAAATGTTTGTTTGTATGTTCAATATATGGTGTGTCTGTCGGAGCATGGCATCGGGTAACTCAATAATTGAGTGGCACGTGAAAAATAACAACAATGTTTGCTTTAATTTTTTTGTGTCCTGTTGTCTAAACTGCATGTACCTAACTACTAACTACGTGTAATACGAGTTGTAATAGTGGCGGTGGCTTCGTTTGTCGGCGTTTGAATACCGTGACGTGAAGTTGAGAATGCTGCTGGGTAAATTGTAGTGCCATAACGGAGTTGGCCTAACTACTTGGTATTTAATGTGCAAAAACAAAAGAAACTTTCAGCTTTTTGATAATTTGTAGCGATTGTGCTTTTTCTCGTGGGGTATTGAGGTTCTACCTACTGTGTTCTGTGTGTATAAGTAACTTACTAAACATATTTCATAGCCTCTGTTTGCATTTCAATTTAAGATGGAGGACGCAATAACATAGCCGGAGGAAAAATAACAAAACTAATCAACATAAGTAAGAAAGTACTATGAAGGTAGGTTAACAAATATTCACGATCAACTAGAAAAGGCAAGTGTTCCCGAGCATCGTCTGAAACTGTTGGATCAGAGAGCAAGAGAAATTTTAAAACCTTAAAACCAATCACGATGGAAATCGAGGAGCTGGATAGTATGCAAGAATCTGGGCATATGTGTTTAGAGATAAAATAAATTTGATATTCTCAAGAAAATAAAAGATATAAGGATTGTGGAATCAACAAAAAAAAGGTAAGTCACACTAGTTTGATAATTTACCTAAAGTTTCTCTGCCTTGTTTTGATGGAAATTACAATAATTGGTTAAATTTCAACGACCTGTTTGAAAGTTTTGTGCACAACAACCCAGACTTATCCGATCTAACCAAATTGTATTATTTAAAATGTAGTATTAAGGGATCACGATGCTCGCATTTTGAAGCTGCTCATTCAATTGCAACATTAGAATATATCGGTGATAATTATTTCAAAACATTGAATTCCTTATTAGAAACAAATGATAACAAGGTTTGAATGGTAAATGATCACATAGCTGCCATATTCAATTTAAACAAATTGACAAAAAGCAACTGCCAAAACTTGATACGGTTACTAAGTGACTTTCAGCAACACTACAACTTTATTTCATCTCTTATATTAGAAAACTTATGTGACACATACTTGTCCATGTTTTATCTCATAAGTTGGATCTCCAGAGTCTACGTGACTTCTAATTAAAGCGAGATGGAAAACCAGTATAACGCTCGATAAATTCGTTATATATCTACAGCATCGCTGTCAGGCTCTTGAGATGATCGCTCTTTGAAACGTCCTCCTGTAACAAGCCAGGAAGTAATAGTCCACGCCAGCACTGCTGCACCTGAGAAGAAAAAGGTGATGTGTTCAATTTGTAATAAGGGTAATTTCACAAATAAGTGCTTCAAGTACATAAAAATGTCTGATTGATGAAAGATTGCAGTACCTGGATGACCAAACTTTGCTCGGTATTTTTTTGGAAATCGTGTTTTTTTTTTTTTTTTTTTTTTTATAGGACAGGGTGACAAACGAGCACACAGTCCACCTGATGGTAAGTGGTTGC
>DWHP01006442.1:0-11413 GCA_018247895.1 Parnassius honrathi | reverse complement strand
CTAAAACTAAAAGACCTTAACCTGCTAAGTAACGAATGAGGCTTAGAGAAAAATTCAATAAAATACCAAATTCCAAACCAGCCTTTACCCAATTTCTACAGGTTGTTGATGGTAAAGTTACTTACAGCATATTCTAAAAAAAGGTTTATATCCAGCAGTAGATTCATAACGTTTAAAAGGGAGCGTAGAAAATTATTAAATACAGAGCTAAAATTCATTTATGTTTTTGTTGTTTTAATTTTTAGATTACGAAGCGAAGGATGTTTATGGCCCCGAAATAACTGACGAGGATTCAGCCCTTTTAGATCAACATGATAGCTTTTATATGACTACAAAGAGTTTGCTAGTACTGTTCCAGATTATGGGAGTAATGCCTATTATGAGAGTACCTAAGGGTATGAAACTTTATGTCCTTTAAATAAAAAAAAATGTAAATGTTGAATAATGCAGGAAAAATATCAACATCAAATTTTTGTTAAAATAATTTTATGGAACTTAAATAAAAATGAATAGCTCAACGTTTACTCCGAAGTGAGTTCATTCAATAACTTCAGGTGTTCAAAATTGTACAAGTTATTGTAGAGGAACCATCTTTCTTCTGGCCGTACTTATATACCCATTATTTGATCCGACTTTATAACGCATATCATTCCTGAACAGTCCATCCAATTTTTTCTTAAGCCTCTCAGTGCTGTTATATCCGTTACTTTCATAGCTAACATTATTCATATTACATGGTTTATTTACTCGTACTTTCGCATAATATGCCCTTACCACTCTAGCCTGCCCTAACTTATAGATGGGTAAAGTTTGTCTTGAAGTGACAATCTTAGATTGAGTAATGGATTATCACGCAAATTCTCTTTCAATGTGAAAATGGAAATCATAGAAAGATCTCATAGTTTCGGTATAGGAAAATATCCATCACGTATACTTTAGTTATAAAATACTCTGACCGGCAACGAGTTTCTGAGTCAAAGTGACAAGACTTTAGGTACTACGATTGAAACGTAATTAAACAAAAAAAATTATAACTGGAGAGACCCATACAGGGTTTACGGGCTGAAAACGAAGAAAAAAGTCACAAATGAAATTTAAACATTTAACACGTATACGAATACTTCATGTTGCATTTCTATTTTACACAAAGTGACATGATTAATATGGGGTATTGCTATTGTGTTTTCATCAGATCGGAATACGTAAATATTTATAATAATATATTATAAGCATATACCGTAGAATATGTACATTAAAATATTATAACACAATTAATATAGTTAGTATTGTTTCAAAATTTTGAAGCAAATTAATGATGACATTTATTTACAGACGCTAAAACAACAAAACGTACTACGTACAACTGGATATCGAAGGCAACTTTATGGGCATATTTAGTGTGGAGTCTAGAATGTATTATGGTAGTTAAAGGCAAGTTTAACCATATTAATAATAAATGCCGCCTGAAATCCATGTTTATAAAAAATACTCCGTTGTGTGTTGATTTATATATACAAGACAATAAAAAGGACGTTTTATATAATACAATATGGTGGGTAATCAGCTAATTTTATCTGGTGGTAAGCCGCTCTTGGATTTTTTGACTACTCGTGTATTCAAACAAGGAAGTGCCACTTCCATTGTAACCTTCAAGAGTTAAGGTGAAACCCATCAAAGTCTATTGTTTGCTCTATTATCCTTCTAACCTAAACCCAGCAGTTGGTAGCGAAAAAATTGATAAGAGGTTTGAACCCGCACATACTAAACTAGCCTTAATAGCTGTGCAATTCTTATTTGCGTTTGTAGTAAGTGAAAAGAAGCAGATACTGTTTTCTACTTATAATGATGCATTGATTATTATTCGTCATGGGTGTATGTATCTACATTTTGATTCTCAATCGAGTACGAGTCTATGGATACATCCAATTATCTTTTTTTGGACTTTGTTTTTTGTTTTAAACATACCTCTGCGCTATGTGCTTCTTTGTCACAAAACTCTTCGTCAACATTATTTTCACCATTTTAGCCTATCAGAATTCCACATATAGAGAGAGACATAGAGCAAATAGATTTCTTCATAGGTGTAATATTTTGCCTAGCTGTCACGGGTTGGCAACCGCAATTTTTTATTATTTTACGAAACTAAGCTTTGAATTTTTATGCTAGGAGTAGTTCGCGCCAGTAGAACGCTTTTTAGTATCGCAATTCGCACCCTTAACAATTAAGTTACTTTCGGTTTTTTAACATATAGTTTAACTGTTTTAGTTGGCAAGGAGAGACTAACTAACTTCCAAGAAAATTCAAACAAACGCTTTGACGAAGTTATCTACAATATAATATTTCTTAGTATTCTGATTCCGCACTTTCTTTTGCCGATTGCATCATGGCGTCACGGACCACAAGTAGCTATTTTCAAAAACATGTGGACGCATTATCAGGTGAAACTTGTATATAAAAGTTAGAAGTAATGAGTTTAATAAATATTGGAGTGATTTCGCTTCGTATCACAAACTTTTAAAGAACAATTCGAACATTACACAATATTTTATCGTGTCGTAAGTTCATAAGCACATGAAAAGAACATGTAACAACACAAAAAAGTGTTACATTTGAATTGAATTTTTAAATGTTTATATTTATTTAACGAATTTACTGCAATATTCATTCAAAACTTTATTCGAAAAGTTTTTAACAACCTTTTACTGGGCACAATCTACTCTCAGTTCTAAGAGAGCCTTAAAGTAATTATTCCGCCATAGGAAAAGTAATTAAAATACTCAAAAATTTATGACAGATGTTTCTGTATAAAATAATCTCACTCAAAAATATGAGAAATGTGTGTATATTAGTAAAAATCGACGCATTATCAGGTAAAACTTGAATAAAAAAAGTTAGGAGTAATGGCTTTCATAAATATTGCAGTGATTTTGCCTCATATCACAAACTTTTAAAGTAGAAGTACAAAGTAATACCACTCAAAAATGTGAGAAATATGCGTAGATTAGTAAAAACGACGATCAGGCTTCTTTGATAAAAGAATTGCGATCTGAATGAGTACCAAATTTTATAGCAGTTCCTTAAATCATAGGTATAGAAATGTACAACTTTTACTTCAAGTTCTTCGATCGATTTAAAATAATAACTGTTATGTTTATACAGGATTATCCTTGTTTAGAGCTTCGTGGAGAGCCGTGGTAGCTCAGATGGTTAACACTCGCTGTAAATATAACAGAACGCGAGTAACCCGGGTTCGATCCCCGCCGGCACCAATGAAATTGTTTATTTAAATTTTAAGTACCGATTTACCACGTGCTCGGCGGTGAAGGAAAACATCGTGAGGATACCTGCATGTCTGAGAAATGAACAAAAAAATATTTCGAAGACATGTGAAGTTCGCCAACACGCATTGGGGCAGCGCGGCGGACACTCTAAAAAATAGTGGGAGGCCTGTGCTCAGCGGTGGGACGTATATAGGCTGTAACTTTACTTTACTTTACTTTACTTTAGAGCTTTGGAGTCAAACGGAACAATATTTCTATATCTTTTCATGAACATTGTTTAGCTCACTGTTCTTGCATTATTTTGACAAATCTATATTATGTCAATTAAATTTATTTATGAATTATTTTATTTATTAGTGAGACTGCACATAGTGTTTCATACGTGAATATTTAAATATCTTGCGTTTGTATGTGTTTTAAATGTGTGTATTAAATAAATAATTATTTCTTTCTACTATTTTTTATTATTGGGTCACTCAGAGGGGTAGCCAAAGACCACGAATATCCATTTCTCACAATCCTGATACACCACTCTCGCTTCATTTACATCCATATACCTATGCGTACTTTGGTCAGGCGTTAAGGATACTCCTAATTTGGCCCATTTTCAATAATACGTATTTGACGTAATGATATTGAATGAAGATAACCTAGATTATACCTAATTAAATTTATGACTTTCAACTTTCAATAATTTTTTTCATTGTTTTCTTTAAATATTTACTGTTGATAAGAATTATATGAAAATTAGTTTACATACTTTTAACTTTCTATGCGCCTATTTGCTATTAAAACTAGAAGTATTATAAGTTTCTGATAAGTAAGTTAGTGAATTAATCAATCAATAAATCATAACATAAACACTCACGCCTGTCACCCGGAAAGGTAGGCAGAGACTAGGGACTTCCATTTGGTACGATCATGACATTCCTCTCTCTCGCCGCCTTTAATCCATATATCTACGCATACACGCTCGTCGGTTAAGGGCACTTATAATGTGGTTTATTTTCAAAATATCGTCAGTTTGGTCGATAAACTTTGTTCTAGGGCGTCCCTTCTTGAGTCTGCCGTTCACATCTGCCATATAAATTTACTTTGTCACTCTTTCCTCATTCATTATTTCTACATGACTTAACCACATAAGCATTCCTTTCTTAATCCTGGTCACAAAATCGTCTTGCATACCATAGTTTTTCTTATCACACAATATCTCACCCTGTCATTTAGATTCAACCCTAGCATACACCTTAAGGGCCATATTTCTACAGCATTTATTCTACTATCGTGCTTCTTCTGCCACACCCAGCATTCACACAACATACATTAAAGTAGGGATTAATACAGCATTATGAATTACCATATGTGCCTTTTTTGTTACATTCTGATTCTTCATAATAGAGTGTAGTACACCATTCACTCTACTTCCTGCATTCACTCGGCGTTCTATATCCTTATCATATCTACTATACCTGTTAAATACACATACCAAATACACTAACTCATCCACTTGCTCAATCAACTCCCCTTCTAATCTTATTTCACATAACGTTTTACTTTCTTCTCTTTATAAAACCATCACTTTCGTCTTACTTGCGTTCACTTTAATTCTTCTTTTTTTTAATTCCAAGTTCATTAACGTAACCATAATTTGCAACTCTAGCTGAGTTGCAAATGATGGTTACTGACGACGCAAATATGTCTTGGTTGTCGGCGTACAAAAGGCATTTGACCGTTAACTTGCCCATTCTTAACCCACATTCTTCATCTTTCAAAGTTTGCAAACAACTGTCCATAAATGAGTCGAAAAGCCAAGGGGAAGCTTCACAGCCTTGTCTGACACCTTTTTGGATGCCAAACCAGTCAAGGTAGACCCCGTTGATCCTGACGCAAGCACTAGAGTCCTTATAAAGAGACCTCAATTCCTATATCAAAACAGCGCTCAATCCAAATGAGTTCAATGTTTGCCATAACACAGTCCTGTCCACTCTGTCATAAGCCTTTTCCAAGTCCATGAATGCACAAAAAACTTACTGGTTTATGGCCAAAAACTTCTCCGCAATCATGCGCATGGAAAAGACTTGATCTGTACATCCCATTCCTTTTCTAAGTCCCGCTTGCACATCCCAAAATGTTCCATCAGTTTATTTTACAACTCTTTCAATTAACACGTTAGCATAAGGTTTATTCACAATACTAAGCAAGCTGATACCACGGTGGTTTTTCCTGCTGTGAACCTTTTCCTTTATATATTGTTACTACAACTGCTTTACACCAGTCTTTCGGTGCCCGTTTCAATTCCCAGCATAAATTAATCAAGGAGTACAACAGGCCTGCCACCACTCACTCTCCAGCCCTTAGCATCTCGAGTGACACTCTATCATATCCAGCTGCATTACCTGCTTTCATGCTTTTCATTGCTTTCATTATTCATCTAAACTTATCTCCATACCCCTTTCCACTTCTTTCGGAATTTCTAGTTCATTTAATTTAGACGACTCTTCGCTCATGAACACGCTTACAAAGTATTCCTTCCATCTTCTTTAAATTCGAAACTTCGTCGCTCAGAATTCTCCCGATTTTGTCTCGTAAAGCATTAATTCTAGGCTGTTTTGTACTTCTCTTACGAGTTTCCAGAACGCTTTAACATTAGCCTGGAAGTTATCAGATACCCTTGTATTACTTTTATCCGTACTTACTTGCTTTTTCCTTTCAACCACTTCCTTTACTCTCCTATTTAAACGTCTAAATTTTGCCTTTTTTCTTTCAATCTCATCATTCATACTCATAAGAGCCGTGATAGCTCAGATGGTTAGCGCTCACTGTAAATATCACAGTACACGAGCAAACCGGATTCGATCCCCGCCGGCACCAATGAAATTGTTAATTGCAATTTTAAGTGCTGATTTACCGCGTGCTCGACAGTTAAGGAAATCATCGTGAGGAAACCTGCATGTCTGAGAAATAAGAAAAAAAAATATTTCGAAGACATGTGAAGTTCGCCAACATGCATTGGGGCCGCGCGGCGGACACTTCCTTGTCCTAAAAACCTCTCAGAAATGAGGGGAGGCCTGTGCCCAGCAGTGGGACGTATATAGGCTGAAAATTTACTTGTTTATATATTTTTACGTTAAGGTTTATACTAATATGGTCCAACGTTCTTTATTTTTAAGTTCTTGAGGCCTGAAATAAAGAAATAAAATAAAATAAAAATAATAGGGGCCGCGGTTTCTCTATATTCACCACACCAAAAACAGCAGAATTAAACTGTTATTTCATGCTGGTAATTTGTGAAAGCCTGGTCCATCCCTGGCTGAAAATATATGATGTTATTTACACATTACGTAATTTATAAACCCATTCCTAGTTCGTTTAATACATGGAAGTGAAAAGGCAAAATTAATTTAAAACTTAGAATTATCCAAAAAATGTCAGTTTAATACGTTACTCAAATCACTTATGATTAAGTGGCAGAATTCTAAGTTAAAATTGTAAATTTTATACAAATTTCCAGCCCTTTTTTTGCTAATAAGAAAAATAATTTGAAACAAATATACATTTAAATTACTGCCCATAAAAATAATAAACTAAATGGAATTTGGCCCCATTTTTAACTCACTTTTACAGCCACTTACCAATAGACTAAGTTAGATCATAGAATTCCAACGGAAGCGATACCGCCCAGTGGGCACTGAAACCTTCGATAGAAGCGGTAGCGGACACAGAGGCATTGAGGCAGTCAAAAGGGCCGGTGGGCACTGAAACCTTCGATAGAAGCGGTAGCGGACACAGAGGCATTGAGGCAGTCAAAAGGGCCAAGTCAGCACCAAAATATTTTTCGGTAAGAATGTTTCCGATAGTAAAGTAATGTAAATAATATTACGTTATTATTCATCTCCTGTCTAAGATGCCAATGGTGTTAAGCATTTATTAGTGTTAAGGATTATCAGACAATAAGATTAAAGTTATTTCCGTTGATAGATTTCATTATATAGTAGTATAAAATTAATATAAAAAATACTTTTATGAACTTAAATTTAACTAACTTGGCTAGTATTTGTTAATTACACACCATTACAATTATATCATTAGATTATTTGAACTTTTTAACATTATTTGATTTTATCGAGTTTAGTTAACCTATTTTTAATTCTCGACGCTTCGGGTACTTTATAGCACAGCACACGCACATACAGCACATATCAGCTGTAACGCACCCAGAACGTCGGGAATTGAAAATACGTTATTTAAACGCGTTAAAATCTGTATTAATAGTTATATTCAATATGTAGTGTTCGCGTAAATTTAAGCAATCTTTAAAAATAAAGTGGACTGTCTTTAGAAGTACATTTGTTGGTTGCGCATATTGCTCAAATAATTTCTTAAAATAATATAAGACCACTAGTTCAATGAGATGCTTCAATACGTAATTGCGGACTTCACGTCATGGCGTTGAAATATTGTAATGGCCACATACTCAACCGCTACTCAATTTTAAGATGTTTTCTCGTGGTTACATGATCACTTTGACTTGAAGTGATAGAGACAGAACGTTACTAAACACAATCTTAGAATCGAGCAGCGTTGGAATATTTGGGCATAAGTTTTAGACGTTGTAGGTTACTTCATGATGTTTTATTTTTGTCTACCACGTGCTCAGCAAGCGTGTAAGTTAGCAATTAAAATTGTATTTAACAATTCAGTGGTACCGGCGAGGATTTAACTCGACTATGAAATTTACACCGAGCGCTTAGCTTTTAAGCCCCAGGGCTATCGTCATTTCCAAAAGGGCTATGAAGCAATTAGTTCACCGCGCTGCTCAAATGCGTGTTGACGGACTATAGTCCGTAAACGGTATAACCTTTTGCGGTAATTTTTTTATTACTTTTGGTGAAGTATTGTTTATTTGAGTCCAATAATGAAATGAACAACGAAATATCCTTTATTTATATATTATGTTGAACGAATTTTACACAATCCCTTTAACAGTTATTATATACACAAGCATTCATATTATTTTTAACATTCCCGTAACGTAAAATAGCACCACAAATCATTTTACTTATGTTATTGTAAGTTTCCTTCTCTGGTTACATTACCACTAGCAATAACAAGAATAAATGATTTATTACATCATTAATTCATATAATACCTACGAAATTTCACGATTGCTTACATTTGTGTATTTTGCAAGAACACAAAATAAACTGCGATTTTAGCGACAAACTACTACAAAATACTTATTTGTAATAATTGTGACGGTCATATAGTCAAATTAAAATCACGCCATCCAAATTTTAAAAATAGCCTCTAAAGGTAGTTTAACATAAATAATAAATAAAATTATACGACCTTATTCTGGACACGAGCTTGCTCTGACACTGAGATTATTTTTAGGGCATGTTAGAGTCCGTTTTTCAATCGCAACGCCTGTTGGTTTATCTTTGAAATATACGTGATTCTTCAGATGTGCTTTTTTTCCACTTTTGCATACACCACTTAGTGATAAATCAGTATCATAATTGCAATCACCTTTTCAATAGTGCCGGTTCAAATCGAACTATGAAATTTTAGATATAGAATTTATCCTCCGCGCTACCACGGCTCCTAACATTTAATTTGGAATAATATGACTAATTTTGCATAATTTTGACAGCTTTTCGGTACAGATAACTTTATACTGTAAATAAGGCATTCCGTCTTAGTCCTCAGGGGTTTAGTTATTATTCGAGGACAAACGAAGATGTCTATAGGAATTCACTTACTGTCAGGTTGACTGTGTGCTCGTTTGTCACGTTTACGCTAAGTAAAACAAAAAATATGTAGTCAATTTAATTTATTTTGTTTAGATTGATTCTACCGTTTCACAATATTTCCTAAGAATATATAAGTAGAACAAAAGTAAAAATTTCTAAATTGAGCTTCTATATATTAATTAATTAGTTCAGAAAAAAATATAGTGAGAAAACTGCGCACCGATCCGATCGATAATATTAAAATAAAGTGGACAATTTCGTTATATTTGAAATAAAAAAGGAGTTATAAAATAACTGGCATTAAATTATAATGCAAATCCGATAATACTAACTTTCTTTGATTCTGTACTAAAACAAAATTAAAACTGTAACACAGAAACTCAATAAGTGCGGGGCAAAGCGAGCCGAGAATCTTAATTGTTATTTCTTCCGGGATCGGTTCTCTTAGCTTCAAGTAATTACAATCAGCGAACAGGCACTATTCCTTTCGTAGAAAATTACTTTCAATTCTTGCTTTTGACGTCTTTTAAGATATAATTTGTGTGGTATAGAGATTATTAAAAAAATCTATGTTTCGTTACAATAATCAAGTACATATTAAAAGTTAAAATATTCACGCGGCATTAGTCGTCAGACAGAAGTGTAAAAAATTAAATATATGATCGAATTTGAAGCGACAGTAGCGTAATAGTAGAGTGCTACTCAAAGGCTGTGGTTTCGAATTCACCATGCTACAATCGTCGTGAAAGACTCTGCACGTAATCGTTTTAAGCTCATCCGGGGTGTATAACATTCAGATTAGTAATACTGACAGCATTGATAGCATATAAATAAAAAAATAACTAGCACGTTAACCATTCCATAGTGTGGTGACGTAAGATAATCCATAAACCCATTATATCCTGTGGGTGTCGAATGAGGATTTTATACAATTGTGTTTATGCCAGATGTATAATACTCAGCTCGGCGAGAGACAGCTGGTGAGGGGCGGCTGCATCAAAGGTGCGAGACGTCTGGTACTGCGATCGTCAATCTACCTGTCAAGCTCATACAAAACACAAGACACAAGAGTCTCATTCCCAGCAGTAGATTTCTATCGGCTGATGATGATGACGAAGAATATTGATGATTATTGATGATGACGAAGGATACTCTTAGAAAATATTGTGGAACGGTAAAAACAATCTAAACAATATAAATTAAATTCACTGCGTTTTTAATGTGTTACTTAGCGTAATGGTGACAAATGAGCACAAAGTTCACCTGGTGGTAAGTGAATGCCAGATGTCCTCGACTAATAATTTAAAAGAATGTGTTCTCAGCCCCTGAGGACTAGGATGGAATGCCTTATTTACGGCAAAGAGGTCTTTGTACGTGTAAAACTGTCAAAATTATGCAATATTAACCATATTTTTTTAAATTAAATGTTAGTTAAGTTTATCAGGAGCCGTGGTAGCCCGGAGGATAAATTCTACTTAAAATTTCATAGTTCGATTTCAACCGCTACTAATGACATGTTGAATTACGGTACTACTGATTTATCACTAAGAAGTGACCGGCAAAGTGGAGAAAATAGCCCATCTGGAGAATGATATATATTTCAAGGATATATAAATTTCACAAACACGCATTGCGGCTGAGAGACGGACTCCTAAAACAATGTCAGGGTGAGATACATGCCCTAAATTAATCTCAGAGCATGCCTGTGTCCAGAATAAGGTCATGTAAATTTATATATTATTTATGTTAAACATCCCTATAGAGATTATTTTTAAAATATAACAGTGTTAGACCGGATAATGAACATTTTCTTTTGCTTACGCATTGAATAATAGGATATTACACCTAATTTCAAAAAAAATTTTAGATGAATCCTGGAGTGATAATGAACCACTATAATTTTTATATAATTTTCTTAAAACCGAACAGTGCTATAAAAATTACTTCTAATCTATAGTTATAAAGTTTTGCGTGAAAACGCTTGCCGCCGTACTGTTCAACTCGTGACGTCACTGACCTCGATTTTGCCGATTTTGCAAAGGAATAAGTAACTGTGTTCAGTAATTGGAGTTTAATAATGAGTTATCATCTAAATCATTGTTGTGTTGTACCTGAATGCAAAAATACGATCATAAAAACGCCGGAAAAGTTATGGATTCAAGTGCCAAGTATTTAAATATAAGAAATACTTGATTAAAACTGGTAAGAAGATACCCGAATACATTGCCTACAAAAACTAAAATATTCTTTTGTGAAGATCATTTTTATGTAAGTATGACTTATATTTAACTATCGTTTTCGTTATCGTTATCGCCGGACGATCCCAAAGTTGCTGCGGATTCTGGCGCTGATGTGGTACTTCAGGGTATGGAACTTTTT